>JABVXV010000073.1:0-228140 GCA_013365325.1 Dipetalonema caudispina
GCTTCATAGCCATTGATAGCAATTTCTAACCAAACGAAAAAATTCGCATCGCTATCAGCCCTTTACTACATTATTCTATTAAAGAGACGGAATCAGAGTGCAGAAGGTTTTCAAATTATTAACAGAAATGAAACAACCGAATCGGATCCGAAAACGGTTATCTTACTTCAAATATGAAGACATTTTCAATTAAAAAGTTAGATAATAAAAATTAAAAACGAGATAGAGGGATGGATAAAAAAAGATCAAATTAAACGACCTAAGTCTAATATTCTTCCTGATATTATTTAAGTATGAAAATGTATAGCTAATAAGAGTACTTCAGTAGCACAGAAATTTATTATTAAAAATAAGCTTGGTGATGTAACCTACTTTTTGTGTCATTCTGATCCAACAAAATAATATGTGCTCTTTGATTTGTTTTACTGAAATAACAAATTGAATAATGCAAATTATAAAAATGATTTTTGTTGCCTAAACCTGATAAAAACAATTTTTGTATTCAAATTCGGTAAAAGTAACTTTTGTTATCATCAATAGAGGAAATTTTCGATAAATATTATGAAAATACAAATGATAATAGACGTACGTTGCCCTGTAATGAAATATAATTTAGAAATTGTTGACATTGAGCAGTATCAAAGTGAAATGTAAATTTTGAACATTTATAAAGTTCTGAATCATTCACTAACTATTTCTCCTTTCTGCAATAAGCCAGAAATTTTTCAAGAAAAGTTATAAGTTGCTTCCAAGCTTCAATTATTCAATGTTAAATCATTGAAATTGCAATTGAAAGAATCAATTCAAAACATGCTAGTAAGAAATTCAATAGTTTCATTTTCAAGATGAAGTCATTGAATTGCTCGTGATATTATTAGAAAGTCAAGGAGACAAAGTCTTGAACAATTTTATTTTGGAAGAATATCATACAATTTTAATTTGTTTGATTAATGTCCTCCAACATCATTTTTTAAATAAAAAAAATACCCATGACAATGCAAAGGATGGCAAATCATTACTGAAAAATAAAATAACAAATTAAAAAATTACATTCATTGTTGTTGAAATCCTTAGGAGAGGAGACAATAGCAAGGTCTCCAATTAAAAATTATGCAAAATTCAGATTTAAAGCAAGAAAAGGTAAATGAAGTATGTGATGGATTTTTGAAATCATTTTGTTTGTATCATATATATCAATAACGATTGAATGTATTGGAAATGAATGAATCAGCAGAAATTAATCAGTAAATACAATGAAGAGTGTCGATGAATTCATTCAACAAATCCAACAAATTTCTGTTGAAATTTGATAAGCCTCTTACAAATTTTGTTTTCACATTGATTTTGCAATGTGCAGACAAAATGTGCACTATGTACTTTGATCATCGACGCCTTACAAAAGCTTGCGATAAATTTATACATTTTCTATGCTAGTCATTTTTCATCATCAAAAAAATTTGCAACTTAGCCAACAAAAATTTTAAAAATGCATTAATAATTTGATTAGCTATTTGATCTTAGCGAGTTCAAAACAAAATTATTTCGAATCAAATTAAATACATGAATAGGTTATTAAAGTAATATTGGATCTTAGCTTTCTTTTATGTGTATTCTCATTTTGTATTTTTCTTTTTAACTCATCCTTTCTTCTAATTCATCATTCCAGCATTTTGAAAAATTGAGAGAGAATTCCTAATTGTAACTCGAAGTTTCTTTTTTTGTTAGTTATTAAATAGTGATAAAATTTTAGAGTTCCGATTGTTAATTATTATAACATCATAAAGTTATGAATTTAATTGCAATCGAAGCGCAAATATTGACAATATTATTTCGTGGAATGGGTGAAAGAAAATAAATCAATGAACATCGTATCATTTCGATGCACATTACTGATATCAAAGCTTGATGTTTCGTCACTGTTTCAATAAAATGAAATGAATAATTTGACAAAATCATTTACTCTATCAAGTAGTTTGATATGTTACTACGTCGATTGACCCATGCAAATTTCTGGGGAAGAATATTTGTTTTTGAATTGATATTGTAGTGGGAATGAAGTTAGTCAATCTTTGTTCAATTTGCTATATCGATCCAGTAATGTTTTGCCGTGAATACTAAATAAGCATTTAATGATGATAAACAATTGATGAAAGCGATACCGTTATAGGCTTCGAAAAATGTAGCTCAACTTCATTCAATATTTCAATATTCCATCGTATACATTCCGACACTTTTAAACTTTCTGCAAGATTTGGGATATGAAAATGGTTTCGATTTATTCTTAATAAATTGTTCAATATTACTGAATCGGATGAAATTCAGTATTTTAAATTGGATTTTCAATTCATAGAAGCAGTCGAAGAACAATAAATGGCCTCTCAGACTAATTTTCATTCATTTTAAGTTATGATTATTAATTAACACGTTTCTTATGTCTTAATTAGAGCAATCAACGCTAAATTCTTACTCTATTTAATCGTTATCTTGCAGAAACTTGAAAATCATCCTGCGACAATTGTTCAGAAGATACAGAAAAGTTTGCGTATGTTTGTATAAAACACAATCATTTATTTAATATACTAATTACAATTTTAAAATTCATTTATACTAAGTGAAAATGAAAATAAACAATACAAATTGTCCATTTACCCATACATTCCTTAACATATTTAGTGCATTTTATCTTATTACCTTTTCCTTGGAAAAATTTCTTTCAGTAACAGACTGTTAAAAGTTTCATTTCCAATAAATGTCTAAATTACTAGCAGAAAAAATGAATATTTAGAAAAATGACATCCAAAATTGATAATCTAAATAAAGTACCATGGAGAGTACCATACTTCTTCATTCCATCAATTCATGCATTCCTATGCTCTTTTTATCGTAAAACCACATAATATCGTTTAAAACTTTTGAAAATATCCATTGAACAGAACGATCCTAAAAAGTTCTTCTCAAACTTTCTTGCTTACTAAAATATATTTCACCTAATTTTTACCTATTTATCCATACAAGGAGCTACAATAGAAGATTTCAGCAGCGTCCATTCCTATAATAGATGGTAAAATGCTAAATGAATGTCTCCTCCCATGTTTATTTTAGTTTCAGCTGGCATTTGTTGATGTTAGCGCTATTCATTTCATATTAAACTTGAAGATTTGGACATTTCGGTTGAATTTTAAGAATATTTGAAATAAATGTGCACACATTTTAACTGATGGAACTATCAGATTGCTGCATTTAAAGAGATGAAAGTTAGATAGTTAATGTCGGTAGCATCAAAGAGTAAGGCGAATATTTTCTTATTCGAAAACATTCAGTAGTAAACATCTTAAATCGAACCATAGTAATTTTTTTTCGTTTGAAATTTTAAGAGTTTGAAAGATATTTTAAAGGAATAATAAAAGGAAGGATAATAAGGAAAGAAAATGAGCAAATTATAAATTCATTTAGAGATGATATATTAAGAATATTGTTAAATATTCATTGTGATTGTTGATATTGTCGAAAAGAAACTGATAAAATGAAAATATTTTTCCTTTTTTTTTAATGAGAAAAAGTTTGGCATTAGTTTCTTCTACTTGCCAACTTTTGAAATGTAAGTTAGTGAATAACCAATACAATTACTTTTTTTTATAAGTTCACATAAATGACATTAAAATGAACTGGACCAAATTTGGTTTTTTTTTTCTTTAATTTCACTTTTTTTTCATATTAATTGTTCTTTCCATAAAATTAATTCGTCTATCTGTGTTGTTTACTCAATTATTTTATTCTCTCTTAAGCAATTAAGCCTACTGAATTGGCATTTGTGATGTCTTCTGCTATTCTCTTCGGTTAATGTATGGAATTAATGACTTTTGATATCTTTAATTAGGATTTCTTTCATTGATTCTGCTAATATTTTCATTCTAGAAACTTCTTAATTACTAATAGATAATAGGATTTCCTATTCATCACAAAACTTGTAATTTTTTTAAAAGTTCCTTATTTGGAAAGTGAATTTTCAGCTAATTATTGGAAGCACAGCTAAGGTGGCATTACCCATGCAAAATCCTTCGGTAAATGACCCTTCAATTAACACAAATTATATCAAAAATAATGGAGGTTTGCTTTTTATTTAATCAAATGATCAATAAGTGCTAATTTTAACTTTTCACACTTCCTAGATTTTTGACTTAAATTAAATTATTTGCAGTATGTCCTTGCCTAACTAATTAGTTAAAATTACAAAAATTAGATTAACAAACAGTTCCGATCAACCATGTTAGTATTAGTAGTAGATAATAACACTTATTTTACAAATTCCTCTACTTATCCATTCATTTGTGGCCACAAGCCATATTCACAGAAGTATTGCCTAGCAATAATTTGTTTTGCTTCCTTAATTACTCTTCGAATTTTCAATCAAATATCTTTAAATATTTTTTTCTATTTGCAAATTAGGAATCAACAAAAGTCATTAACCTACTGTAGCAAACTCATAAGAAATGAAATATTAATCTTAATAGGCAATAAGTATTGATGAAATTTTGTATAAAAAATGAAAAATGGTAATAAATGAAATGATCAATGAAGAAATTTTTAATTGCTAGATATTAAACTTAAACTAAATGTATTGTTTTCAACATCCGAATATTTTTGTCATTATTATTACTGGATAAGAAGCAATGTGTTGGATCGATATTACTTTTACAGCGAATTAGCTGTAGATGAGAATTTTGAGAGTAAAATTTAATTTATATTACCCAAAACATACTTTCACTATATGATTACATAAGATGAAAAAGAGAGAGTTATTTTCATTTATTAAGGTCATTCTAGGTGCACAACATTTTCAGTAAATTCTATTTGTATGTATAAATAGTGCAACAGTGCTTCTCCGAAATGAAGTAAAAGACTCTCACCCATTCAATTCTCTATCTCCCGCAATATTGCCACTTCGATCATCATTGTACCTTCATTCATTTCCAAATTTTATGTAATATGTGCCAATTTTTCATCCTTTACAAATGCGCAAATTTATTAGAAGTTACACTTTAACCAATTCTTTTTCGTAATATTTCTCTTAAGTTTCGTTTAAAATGTTTGTTTCTTATGAGGATCAGTGTCTGACAAAATGATTTGACATTTGACAAATCTTTGACAACATGTTTGGTAAATTCGTAAATTTGTTCCTTCTAATGACTTTCCATCAATTTTATCTTTGTATGATTTTTTCTATATTAAGAATTTTCGAAAACTTTTATAAACAGAAAACATCGCATCAAAATAAATTTCTAATCGAGAAAATAAGATGTAATTTTGAGAAATTTTTGGGTGCCAAAAAAAGACTTATTTTATTTTCAAATGTAATCTTTTTATGAGCCTAATATCAAGCATATAAAGGGGTAAGGAAAAAGGTCATAAATCCTCCTTACAAACATAATCTTAAGATTTGCACTTAGGTGTGTCACAAAAATGCTAAACTATTTTCTACTATATATTTACTCTATTTTTATAATCGAAACAATATTGAATAAGGAAGTTATTCAGCTGATTGACACAATTTTATGTTAGTACATTATTTATTTAAAATTCAATAGACCACAGGAAAAAGTGGCAATAAAAAGGATGCAATTTGATGAAGTGAACTACTGTTGCAAGTAGTTCATTCAAAAAATTTTATTTATGAAAAAATCCTTTTCCATTTTTGTTTCATTCACACTGCAATCCCTTTCTATTTACTTTTAGTGCATAATTGTTTGTTGAAATTTTAAAAAAAAATCTTTTATAAAAGTAATATAAAATATTTACTTTAAATACAGTTTTCATAACAAAAAGGCTTTTTTTTTTCTTTTCTATAAAGAAGGATCGAGAAATTCCGGATAGTTTCATTTTGTAATTTCATGCGTTTAAAAGTTTATCATCCAAAAGGAGAAATAAATTTGTCATAAAAGTAATTTTAAAATTGGACGATGAAAATGGAAGATATAGAAGAAGACGACGAACCATTGATGGCTGAAAATGTTGGAGTGAAAAGGAGTACGTTTGTTATATTCGTATTTGTCAAAGATATCTTCTAAGTGTTCTCTATTTTCTTCGTTACACCATCCACTCTTCTCATTTCATTTTAATTTTCTGATCAAAATTTGTCGTTTTTCGCTTCTATCGATAGGAAGAAGCAAAATAATTTGTTGCGAAAGTTGGTAGATTTCTGATTGATGTCTGATTTGTGTTAGTACAGAGAATTGAATCAGTAAATTTATTGCAAAATGTATTATTAACAGTAGAATAAATCAGGATAACAAACAATGATTGAATTAGAGAGAATCGGTCTGATTGCGCTTGATCGGATTCAGGTTAAGCTGGGTAGCGATGGTAGTTCAAGATGTGGGTAGGTTGGTATTAAGCAAAGTAGGTAAACAAGTGTGTAAGCAAGTAAGTAGGTAAGCTTATAGATGCCCCAAATGGAAATTTGGGGATATTTATACTGTTATAAAAATGGGCGTAAGGATACCTTACAAAAGAAAGAAAGCTTAAGGATGAACAGATAATTAGGATTAAGCATGTGTTTAGTTAACATGTGACTGTTGATAAAAGGATATTTGTAAAAAGGTACAATGGTGAAAAGTTAAGCTTAAAGATGAATATATAATTAGGTTGAACAATAATTTGATGAAATTGAATGAGAACGGAATAGGAAAGCGGAGATGTTTAGTTAACATCTGGCGTATTGTAGTAGGATACGATTGAAAACAATTTACAAAAGGAGAATGGTAGATAGCTTACGGATTTGAATACATTATTAGATAAATTTACGAATGAAACAGGAATGAATTGGAAGTATTGAGTTTATATTTTTTAGATTAGTATGAGAATTAACAAGTTTTACAATTTATTGCCATTTGATTATATGACATAATTCTATGTAATAATTGACTTGTTTAGTAATAATTTTCGGGTTTCTCGACATAATTTCTCGAAAGCGATACCTTGATAGGATTCGAAATATTTCTCCTATTGGTCCTAATCCTGCTGATCCTTTCTCCTTAATTATCATCTATGATTTTAGGTGTTCTTTGCAATTTATTGATTTACATTTATTTAATTCAGATATTAAGATCATTTGGCTAAGTGACTGCGATGCATTCATGAAATTTCATCCTATAATTTTTCTTACATGAAACTTCCTTGCTTACATATTTAATGATTTTTGTCATTTATAGAAACTCTCATTATGATTCTGGGAAGTTTAAATTGATGAGTTTTACAATTTCTGGGTTAATTAGAATTATATTTAAGTTTGAAATGTCATCAATATTTCAATCGATTAATTTAATCCTTGATTATTATGAGTAACTTTAATCTGCTTTGCAAATTCACTTCTATGGAGTTATACTAGAACTTTCGTGCCTTATGACATCTATTAACCTGAATCTTTTGAGAGTACATATTGCAGGTTAAACCACTTTCTGTTTAATGAGCGTCTTCGTTTTTCTTTTCTATTTCATAAATCGGTATAAAAAAATGAATATTTCATCTTTTGTTGGATCTAGAGAAGTTAAGAAATGGTATAAATATTGTTTGTCAATTAATATTTTCCAGTATGAGATTACTTAGAAGTCTGAGTGTAGCTGAAATTGGCGGAATTTGCAAAATTTATGCCAATAACTTTATGTTTTTCAGTTGAGTTGTGTTAGAGTAAATTTTCAGTGGAATTGCAGTAATGATGGCTAATAACTTTTAAAACTGATCAATTTTCATTTAAATAAAGGAAAAATGAAAAGATCCTTACATTATATTGTTTATTGATTAAGATGGCTAAAATTGCCTCCGGGCGAACTTTGATATAACTTTTAGTTTACTTCTTCTCACATTAATTTTTATTTTAATGCCAACTCAAATCATTTTTTGTTATCCCACGCAATTTAACTCGCAGTATTATTTGTGTTTAAAGTTATTGATAAGTTTCAGAAACGAATTTTCAAAATTTTTATATTTTTCTTTCCAGAATTTTTGCCTTTTTATTAATAGTACTATACCTATTTTTTGTATCATGCGGTGCTATAATTTTTGACGGAAATTTAATTTCACTGTTTGATAGCTCATTGGAAATATGTTAGATTCAGGAAAATTTGCATATTTCAAAAAAGAAATACATTGCTTTAAAGAATAGATTATAGGATTCTTATTTCTCTACCAAATTTTAAATCATAGTGAACCCTTCGTTGTAGTTTAATGATATGGACATTAAATTATTCAATGAATAATTAGTTTCAGTTGGCCATTTCATGTGTCGAATGCCAGTGACCTATTTCTTATCTTCGAAATATAATAACTTCCTAAGAAAATTCCTTTAGATTTATTTATTGCTATATTGCTATTAGGTGAAAGAAGAAAGCTGAAAACAATAAATTGAGATAATCATTAACGTAGCTGATTAAATACTTCGATAAACAAAATCGCTACTTAACTTTTAAACTTAAACGGTTAAGAATTCGTATCACTGAGATAATTTCTCTATGGATGTTAATTAATAACCCAATTTACTATTCTATCCATCATTGCCATTATTGTTAATTATTACCAAATTTATTATATTTTGCATGAGTCGTTTCCTCCCTTTATTTGATTTACTGTGAAATATTATTCGAGTTTTTCGTGTAAAAAAGAAAATTATATGCAAATTAGGATTATGATGGGACGTGACTTAAAAATTCGCGCAGTTGTCAATCCGCTTGCACCGGAACCGACTGATCCTCCAGGTTCGTCTATTATTGCTGCTAATCCGATTCTAACCGTAATTTTAATTTTTCAGAAATATGTTTTCTTTTTTTCGGATCTTTTCATCCAACTACTCAGTTTTGAATATTTTATTTATATATTCATTGCATCCGAGCATATACTCAACGTTCATTTAAATTGATAATTTTTAGTTTCGTTTAGGTATTGAGTTGTAATTGAAATGGAATTACAACTCAACAATATTTCTATCAATTTAATTATTCCAATCATCAATATTAATTGAACAGTTCAGTCCTGTTATTTATTAGGTAGTATGATGAAATGTAACAGCACTTCTTCTATCTTTAACGTTCACATATCATTTATTTGCTTTAAATGAAATATGATTCCAGAAGATTTACAGTTGCGGAAATTTCACTCAAACAGAGTAAAACGAAAGATTGAATTCGTTTAACGTCAAACAATGTAGCACCTGCTCTCTTTATTTAATTGTTCACAGTAAAATTTTGAAAATTTTTGGTTTAGTGCTATTAGTCTAACTTAAATGTTATGATTTAAATTTTTAAATTGGAAATCCCAACATGTGATCTCTGATTTTGTTAATGCAATGAGAGATTTCTTTATAGAATTGGGAGGTAATATAATCATTTATTGATTTATTGCAATCTTAAATGTCGTTTACCTATTTTCGACTCATCATAAGAGGCAACTATACTTGTTTAATGTTATACTTTTTAAGCGTATCAGTTCAGTGTTGCACTTTCTTTCACCCGTCAATTCCTATTACGTAAGAGTAATTTTTAAGCGTAATTCTATTACGTTGTTGCATCCAATACTCGATGGAATTTTAATTGGGAAGGGGAAAATTTAATGGACGTATAAAATGCTGAAGTAAAATTTCTTCTTTCTCATTCCTGTCCTTTTTATTTTCTGAAGAATGACCCTACGGGTCATCATTTTCCATCTAACTCATTCTTTAATTTTGGATATATTTGAAATAAATTACACCAAAATATAATTGATATTTGCTAGGGGAAAAATGTTTACCAGAGAGAAAAAGTAGACATATTTTCTGAAGAATTATTTTCAATTGAACTGATGGATCACTGTGAAATTAACTTCGCTCAGTGATGGACAAAATTTTCTGTGTCATTTCCGCTTCCTAAAAGTTCTATTCTTCCCTCAGTGAATTGCGCCTTTGTTAGAATCTTGCCATCTCGTTGAAGTAGGAAATTATGCCAGGAGAAGGTGAAAGATTTTGGATCATTTTCAAAAAATATCAATGTAAATTTCGCTTTAAATTGAATACAAAGAAGTGAATAAATCCAATAAAATTCATCTAATGCAAGCCGGAAGTTTATCAAAGTTTCATTTCTAATTAACTCTCTTGAGATTAATCTTCACAAATTACTGAAAGATTCATGAAAAGCTACCCAAATTGGGCAATAAAATTAATGAATTGTATAAATCCGTTAGTATTTGATATGGTTATACTATATTCTAAAATGAATGAATGGTTGGTTGACTTCATGAACTTTGTTTAGTAAAAAATTGCCTATTACAAAATATTTTTGTTTGTTATACAAAACACTTCGATTATTTCATATGGAAATGAAACTTAACTTTCCTTGTAATTATTTCCGAACATTAATGAGAAAGTTTTAAGAGATTTCGAAGCCGATTAATCGAAATTTGACAGTTAGCAATGAAAAAATGCTTTATTGATTCGGTAGATGAAAAAGTACATCGGTGTAACTACAGAAGAATGAATGAATTCCACCATCCCTTTTTTTTTCTATCCACTCTAAAACATTAAATATCGGTGTGATATTGGATTTACGAATGAATTATTTACTGATTTATAATTCAGTTTTTATGCTTACTTTACTCAGAATCAGAATTGTTGCATGTTTAGCAATAATTAGCTTCTCGAATGCTCAGTAAAATGAAAGGGCGGGGAGAGAGAGCTATAGATGGATGGAACAACTATCCTCTGATAATATTCCTGTATGATTTTAAATGAGTTCAATTATAATCATTAAGATATTTATCTGAAAAGCTTTGTGCTCATATTGTTTGGCTGACAGTTTTAATTAGTGATTCTTCTTCCAAGAACTCTTTCATTCATATGATTGATACTTTCACGACAAATTGACTTGATAGAACTGATCTGATCTTATGTTTATCTATACCTTTCATAATAGCTAAATTACTCATATCATCATTGCTAATTAAATCAATCAGAAGTATTTTATATCAATTATTGATAGTAGTTGTAATGATTGTTTGCTTGCATTATGTTTGTTGACTTGTATTAATCATTTGGCGCAGTATTACTACAAGTGACAGGGGAAAAGAGGCGACTTAAATGAAGTGAGATAAAAAGTGGGAGAAAGAAGGGAGAGAGAGAGAGAGAGAGAGGGAGTCAACAGAGATTATTCTTCGTCTTGTTGTTGTTGATTTTACTTATTTTGGTAAAAGTCTCTTTCTTTAAACAATAGCTGCTCTCTTTGTTTTATTATTGTTGAAATTTCTTAAATATTCAACAAATTTCATCATGAAGAATTTCTTCCTTTTTTTTTAAATTGAATAACAATTAAAATGGAAAAGTTGTGCTTCATAAATTAAATATAATAATTTATAATCTATGAGTTTAAATGGAATTTTTTAAATTTCTCCTAATATTTGTACTAGGAAATGTATAGCTTTCACGATGCAACTATGGGCTGTGTATTTTTTAAAGTTTATGTCAATATGTCAAATTTTGATAAAAATTAAATAAAGATATGACAAGTAGGAATCAAGTAAATAGAAACTGATCATACAATAATAAAACTGTATTAAACGTCAACAAGTAATTATTTTCTCGTACAAATTTTTTTATAAAAATTTCGAAGCTAATTTTATTTAAGATTTATACAGAAATCAACAAATTACTTCGATATTAATCATTCTAATTAAGTTGAAATTATTGTCTAATCTATACTCGCATATGTTTTGTTTTGCTCTTTTTTTTCTTTTTTTTTTAAATCAATAGTTTGAAATCCAAATAGACTTACTACAAAAACACAATTTCATGAGAGAAATTTTTGTTAAAGAATGATTTCTCCTACATCTTCTCTTATTCTTCAAATATTTAGGTATGGATTGCTTTGCTGATGATCGTGAAGCACTGAACGATTTCACAAAATACTACAATAATGCACACCTAAGTGATGTTGCACTTTTGGTCGGTGATGAAATGTATGTCTTAGCTTACATCATCTTAAATATTTTTATAAATTTAAGAAAAATCACTCTTTTTTTTAATATCGTAGTGGTTCATTTCGTTGAAATCATTACACCATGATATGAATGTACGCAATAAAATTTGTATTTATATCAGCTTGACTAGAGATAATATTTGGAAGGGTAATAGTCATTTAAACAATTTAAAAGATTTTTCTGTTGCTTATGTTTGAACATTGAGAGATTTCAGTTCAATTTTTAGTTATCCCGCACATCGAATAATATTAACAAAAAGCAGCGAAGTCTTCGATCAAATGCTAAGCAAGAAATGGAATGGAGATAAGAAGGTTTCTAACATTTTACTCTCTATGAAATGAAAGATAGGAAGAGGATCCTCTAAATGTGCGGGTAATGAAATTAAAGAGCAGATGGAAGTATAAATATGAAATTTTGAAAAAGCAAGAATGAAATATTTCATTTTCTATGCTTTATATTGCAAAATTCACTTACGTTTCACACCTACTTGACCTATGAACTAAGTCCGATTCTGTATTCATTCTATGCTTAATTCTGAAAAACAAGATGGAGAATCCAAACTATTTCGTTAACGGAATAATTACAGGAATTAGAACTTGTCGAAGATCCACATTGTCAGCGTGTTTTTGCCGCATTTCTACGTTTCCTCTATTGCAACCATGTCCTTTTACATCCCGAAAATGCATTACCAATACTTATCCTTGCTGATAAGTATAATGTTAATAGCTTAAAAAAGGTAATATTTTTTCTCTTCCAAATCTTCCGTTTCCGGTTCCTTTCTTTTTTAGTTAACCTACAACAGGTCAACCATTCTTTGTTCTCATTGTTTATCAATCGTTTTTCATTTCATTAAATTTATCACAAACTATTTCGAGATTTATGTTTTTTTTTTTTTGATTTCCTTATTAAAGAAATGAATTGATGTATTGTTGATTGAAATCAGCCATTAATGTTTTTCATTATCAGTGAAATTGGTAATGAGTAATAAATATGACAGTGATCATTGATGAATATTAATTTGAATTATCATGTTTATTTGGATTGCCTTATTTTTCAAGATTTGTCGCTCTATACTTATGGCTAAATTATCATCATCTGATTGGTAAACAAGAATGTCATATGAAACTATCCAGTTATTTATAGAACATTGATCATTTTCAATTCCTATCCATATCTTTTTGATTTGAATTCAAAAGATATTTAACTATGCAATTTCTTGATAATTTTTTCATTTATAATGCATTATCATCCATTTATTTGTCTTTTTTTATGATATCATTTTATTTTTATTGATCTTTGTCACCTGTATTGATCTTTGTCACCTATTCATATAATTATATCATCTCCATTATCTTCTTAAATAGATAGAATGTCATAACTTCTTTCAAACTTCCAAGAAATGGAAATTTGATAGGAAATTATTTAGGTATGCATTGATTACGCTGTGAGTAATATATTGCCAGAACTGTCAACTAGAGAATTATTCCATGTATGGTTCTCTTATGCCACAAAAGCATTCCATCAGGTATTTGTATTTTTATTCTTAGCAATGCTTTTTTGAATATTCCTTAAAATATTTTTGTGTTTTAGCCATTAATAAGTGCATGTATCAAAGTGTTAGCATGGCATTTCGAAGAGATGATAATAAGCGAAGAATGGGAAAAAGAATGGTTATCAGTGGATCGTGATCAACTTATCGAATTACTCAAATCCAATGATCTTGTCTTGCCAAGTAATTTTTATCGATTGCAAATAATGTTGCTAATGAATCTGATAAATCGAAGTTTTTTATGCAATGAAAAATTCAATAAATTAATAACAACAGCATGGAATGTTTTTATTTTATTCTAGAAGAGAAGAGAAATTTAATTTGAATTCACGGATCCGAATTTCAGATGAATTTCGTTTGTGGGAGGCTGTACAGAGATGGTTAATGGCATCATCACATCCTGAGAGACGTGGTAACACTGCTTCACCACTTTTAGCTTCCATTATTCCATTCATAAAGTTCGTTTCTACTACATTCTATTCTGCTACAAATAATTAAGGGAATAGATTCTGACGAATTATTCCTTAATTGCTTAATGTCAAAATCATAACTTTGTTGACAGCCACATATAGGAAACGATTATGCTATAAGAGCATTCTACATGTTACAAATATGATTGATAATGAAGATAAATTCACTCATTACTCCATTATCCAATGCTATGCATCAATATTGAAATGTTTGAAAAAGCATTTTAAAATCCACTGCATTCTCTTAGAATATAAATTCTTCAGTTTGAATTAATAATTCCAAGTTGAGTTTAAAGTTTTTTTTTCTTGTCCTTTTTAGATTTCCATTCATGACAGCGGATGAACTTACAATGGTTGAACGTTCACCATTAATTGAAACATATCCAAAATTATTCCATCCACAAATTTTGCTTGCCTATAAATTTCAAGCTCTTCCACTAGCAAGTAGAGCAAGTTGCAAGTGAGTTAGCTGATCTTTGCAGTTTTTCATCTAATTTATTTTTGATAAAAAAGAAATAATGTGCTTATGGAATGTCGTGGAGAGACGGAGAGAGAGAGAGGGAGGGTGAAAAACGGACATTATTTGTTGTCTACAATTTAGAAAATACGAACATCATTAGTAATAAAAAAATGTCCATCTAATTGATTCAAATGACTTTACAAATATCTGAAATCTGTTCATATCTCTTTCTTCCTATGAAATTTGATAAATATTGTTTTGATTTCTTGATTTTTAGAGAGTTTACCGGATCGCAGTTTATTCTGCGCAATTACACAGATATAAGATGGGATAGACGTATTACGGTTCGAGCTGATGAATTACGCCATGATAGAAACGTTGACCAAGCCTATAACGTTAGTTAAACTTTACGTTTTGGCTGAGCCAAATTTAAAAAGATTGCTGAGACAAATTAATCCTGAATGTGCAACAATAAGAAGAAGTGATTTGTAGATCAGTCTTCCTGTTACGGACGATACATAAATTCTTCTCTATTCTTTCTAGCTCATTATATTCCATCAGCTGTCCACCATTTCCACTTACATTTGTCCTTTAGATTGGTTTTTTTAACAGTAATATATACAGATAACCACTCGATCATCCACTTTTCCATTGCAAGCATGGAATTGGAAATTGAAATTAGCTAGTCAACTGGTGCCAAATTCGTACGAAGAATTACGAATGTTTTTGGTCTCAGACGATATCGATCAGCCACGCTCTATTGAATACCTCATACAGATTGTCGATGAACGAAAAGTGATCCGATCATTCTCATCCAAGAAGAATTTCACTAAAACAAGGTTTGTTGAAGATATTTAGCATCATTAAAGCCAATCAATTCACTTTAATTCCCTTTTGAAGAAGAACTTGGCTTTTTAATATATTGTGCATTTCAAAGATTCAACTGAATTGTTTCAAAAACAAAAAGTGGAAACTTAGGCTAAACTATTCCCATCAAATTTTTTTGCATTTCTGAGAGAGAGAGAGTGAGAGAGACTACTTGTTCATTGCACTTATTTTGCATGTAATTCATTTCAGATACAGTGCTGATATTGAAATTGAGAAGAAGATAGATCTTGGTGAACTTTATACCGATAACTCTCCTTTGCTTGTGAACGGTGAACTTCATTTGCAGATAACTTTGAGACCTATTGATTGATTTTCCTCAAGTTATATTACAAGAAAAGAATAATTCTTTTGTGAAACTTATCCTGAATTTTAGGAAGAATGTTATAGATTTTTATTGGTGTTTTTTTCTTTCTTTTGTTAATTCTTATGCTTTTGTGATGAATTTTAGCAATAATTTGTCCGCTGTTGGTTTTGGTTTTCGGTTGTTGAATAACAATATTTTATTGGTTAAAATCAATAACTAATATCCGGGATCCGGAAATGCAGATATCAGTGCAAGTATCAAGTCCCTTATCCGTGGACAAATTGAAAAAAACCTCAATTTGTTAACTTTAATAAACTTTATTCAGAAATCCAACAATAGTAGTGTGATGTTCATCTGATGAAGAGCAATATGGTTTAAGATTCCACACTGCACTAGCTGATAACACATATCAAAATACTGGAATGATTAGATTTCCGGTTAAAATTTTATACGTTTTGAAGGGAATAAAATATTTCTGATATGAGACAATGCAAACAGAACGAAAACAAAATACATAAATAAAGGAAATTTATAACTGACGTCGAACTCGATGAATTTTGACTGATAACCGTCCAGCTGGATCATTTATTCCAGATAAAATGCAGCCGATTTGATGAAATGAACTTTTCTGTTGCGAATTTCCTGCATAATTCCCTTCATAGAGCCATGCACTTCTGTAATTTCCGTTTCAAAGATTGTCTGAATTTAATGAAGTTGTAATCTAATAATTTTCTCTGATAAGATGCTCATTTTTGCTCTGAAATATCATTCTACACAAGTAGTTTCAAATTTGACTGATTCCTAATGTGCAAATGAAAGTTTTAAGGATTGTCAAATCCTAATTCTAGCTTCTTCCTTCTACCTTTTCTCGCCTGCAAATTTCCATACGAGAAGGGCATTTCGATCTATCGGGAATATTCGGTCATTTTGATTTATGGTAAATATTTTTGCTGTTCCCTGAGATATCCTTTGAGCATCGAGAGTAAAATTTGGGTAATCCACCTTTAACTGATAAACAGCTTGCTGTTTATCCTTCTCGGGAATCGCACAGAATGCATAAGCACCACTTGGATCCATCTGTGAATCATTTATAAAAAAACGAAGGATCACACTTGCTACTCATTTTAGCATAATTTTCGAGAATTCAATTTCAGAAATTTAAAGCTGAAATCGGCAAATTTTATATCAAACTGATTTTTACAATAAATTACCATAGTTCATTAATATCTTATCCTAAAAGTTAATTATTTCATTAAAAAAAACAGAAAATTTGCATTATATTTCCTTTTTGGAAAAAGTATAAGTTATATGAATAAATTTCCTTACAATTAATTGCGAAAATTTCATGTGAATCTCTTCGGAACGAATTTTCGTAATGCGTATACCGCTATCGATATTTTTTATTTGTAATACATCGTGTCCCTAAATTAGTTAATTACATTCGGAAGATTAAAAATCACTCTTATTTTAACATTTTATTTAAATATCTGATATAATACTCATCATAATTACTTATTTCGCCGTCGTTTAATCGTTAGGAATAATTCATACATTCAATAAATCTTACCGTACCCGATGATTCATTGTTATTTTGATGAACAAAATGTAATAAACCTCGACCCATATCTATAGCTGTCAAAAAGATATGGGTGTATCCGGATGCAAGATCACTAACTTGATCACGATAGAAATAGCGAAAATGAGTTGGTTGATTCCGCACCGATTCTGCCAGGATGATTGTTAATTCTGTTTGGTAGAAGAATGTTAATTAAACGACATTTGAAAAAATTTCTTGTTGAATTCTCTTCACGTTTTTTAACAAACGCATATGCATAAATAAATTTTAGTGCATAAA
Source organism: Dipetalonema caudispina (assembly GCA_013365325.1). Lineage (NCBI taxonomy): Eukaryota > Metazoa > Nematoda > Chromadorea > Rhabditida > Onchocercidae > Dipetalonema > Dipetalonema caudispina. Next base: position 17,518 of record JABVXV010000073.1, read on the forward strand.
ATGGATTTGTGTTATCTCGGTGATTTGAATTCATACTTTTCATTTACACTAGGCATTTTTTTGAGCGAATAAAAATGCATGTCATTTTGAATTTTTACAAAATTTAATTATAAATGACTAATTTGAATCATTTAACTTACATCATGATCAATCGAAAGTATCTATTATAAATGTATTATGTCGTTGATTCAATGAAGCAAAAAGTTATTCGAATTTGAAACTTAATGTAAAAAAAAAAGAGTAAAAAATGTTCTCAAGCTTTAAATTCAGAAATATTTAGAAAAACAGTCAGTTGGTCAAATTTCTATGGATCTTACGGTTTATTGTCTTGTCAAAATTGACGATAATAGTAACATTCAGATTCAAACCAATCAAAACTGGATGCATATTATCAAATGAACATTGAATGCCTTGGGTTTGAATTGCTTCTATCACTGCTGGCTCATACATCAACACTTTACTTCAAAACAGTTAGCGGAAATTATAAGGAAATAAGATAGTGATAATATATGATAGCAATAAAAAGAGAGAGAAAGTACTTCAATTAATATATCAGGAAGGTATGAATGAACAAATAGAGATATCAGCAAACTATTTCTAACTACCTTTGCTTATAGTGATACAAATCATACAAATTTTGCACAACAGCAACCATATCCTCAGCTTTAAAATCAGGTCTAATTTTCACCATTGTCGAAATGCATGAATCTGCATAACCCACTCCCAAGTAATATTCATAATCTTTATGATTCAAATATTCCAACAACAATGATATATCGCATCGTGGAGGTGTTCCCTGAATAAAACAAATAGAACGTTTGCATTATTTCAATACCATAATTATAAAAGAAAAAAAATGATTAAAATTTTAAATTAGCTATGAGAAAGGTTACCTCATTATTAGAATTAAAATAAATAGCTCGCTGTAATTTGAACAGTAAAAATATCAGAAATGATTTAAAAAACCTCAAGCAAGCATAAAATGATAAACCAAAACATTTGATATACAACATAACCGTTAGCCATTGTGACAAATTAACAAAATATGTAGAAAGGATTGCATTTCATTTATATGACAAGAAAACTATGCAAAATCTGTTAGACCACATCTGATATCTTGCTTTAATTTGAGTAAAAGAATGTAAAATAACATTCTTCTTTTGTTTTTAATATGAGATCCTCATTCCACCGTAAATGTCTAATCAATTAATTTCGGATAAAAAATTAACAATGATAATTTCCCCTACCTATAGAGATTTCTTCCATCATAACTTTCAAATCTCCGCTGCTTTCTTTCCTTCTTCAAACTTCCTCAAATTTGCCATCTCATAAATTGACCGGTATTGGTATCAAAGTTCACTTGTGTTCAAAGATTTAAGATATATCAGAAATGCTTTTTATCTCCATTTCCTTAATTCCTCTTCTTTCATTCATTTTCTCGAGAACAGCAATGTAAGACTTATTAATACAGGATATCGGAAATGATATTGTATTATGCTCATTGCTGGATGGCTAATATGAAGGTGCTGTCATTACTGAGATCATTCAATGAAATAATCGTGAATTAACGAATTTGTGACATTATGAGTTGTTGTCAACTTAATTGTATGTATCATAGTTCATAGCTGATATCATAAAAATCAGCCCGGAAACAGGGTTTTAACCTTATTATGACAGTGTTCTTATTTCTTCTCGTTAATAAGAAAAAAAGACAGCTTTTTCTTTCTCGATTCTTGGTTTTCTTTACCAAATCTTAGTGTTCATTTAGAAATGCCAAACGAAATTTAGCGTCCGAAAAGCAATAATAGAACAAAAATGGAAAGTCGAAGACGATGGTCGCAATTAAATAATGATAACAGAAAAATGGTATTCTACATTTCCTAAAAATCTTTTATATTTTATCAGTGATTCCATCCTCCAAGTTATCTCAGAAAAAGTGTTCTTGCACAGCTGATTTTTTTGCACTTGTTGTTTTTGAATATTCCATTGTCCTTTAATTCAACAGTTTCAATGTTTACATCATTAGAACCAAGTTCAGGATAATAGGTATAATAATTTGACTCCTGGTCAGTATTTTTTTTGTCACTAATTCTTAACATTGTTGGGAAATTGATTTGCATTAAGTGGAGAAACAACTTGCAAAGAGTGTCTTACAACTTGTAATTATCAAATGAATCGTTCAGCACTAGTTAATTTGAAAGTTTAAATTCTAGCACTAATAAAGCACCGACTTTTTTAAGTTTTAAATTTAGGAGATACTTCGCCACAAAGTATCTTCTAAAATTTTCGCTATTTTGATCCATAAATCCCTCCCGTCAGTCTCACTTTTAAAAGATTTATCTAATGCTACTAATTCGCGGGAAATATTTTGCATGCAATCAAATTATTTAATTATCTCATAATGATTTGTTTGCTATTATTTCCTATGCACAAGATTTGAATCACTTAAGATTATCTCTCATCTTCGTGAAACCCTTCCGTAGACTTTCGAAACTGTTCGGGATCTCTGGACAAAGCTGTTCCAGTTTAGACGTATCCAAAGAGCAGTTTCCTTTTGTCGCACATAGTTCACGGTATTTGTCATCTTTTGCATCTAGTATTTCGTAATGATGCAAGTCCGGACAAACAATCTAAAATCGTTTGTTAAGTGACAAAATTACCTGTAAATCCTTCTGTAAAGTTACACATGATATTAGTCCAACCTCCTTATAAAGTTCCAATATCTGAGAAAAACTGATTGGTTGAGGATTGACTAAATTCAAATTGCCATCAACACGTCTTTCCATGAGATCAATAAGTGCTGGTATGCAGTCATCCAATATAGTTATTGATACTGGAATATCGAAGATTTGCCTTAAAAATACACAAACCAAATTTTTCGGAACAAAATAAATAATTTTAATCTGATGAGTTGGATACTCTCAAAATATTTCGTGCGAAGCTTACTGCCACACATGTAAAAGGTAAGAAATAAAAATAAAAAATAAAAACATTATACAAAACAAAATTTTACTTATATTCCAAAATTTTGGTCAACAGATTTCTCTCTTCGTCTAAGCAAAAATTCAGTGGTAACGTTATTCGAGCATTTAAACATTCCTTAATTCCACCCTGATGATGCCGTATCATACGATCAGTAACACCTTTCACAATTGAATATGAATTTCCGAAGAATGTTGGCAAATCTAAAACTAATCGTCATACAGTAATTCTTGAAAATATTTTCAATCAGTGATTGCAAATTAAACCATATGAAAACACGTCAAAGATCTATTAAAGAGCCTATTCCTACTTCTCTCCTTAAAAAACATGATATCTGTCACTCACATTTTATTGCAGGCCATAATTAAAAACTAATTCAATTAATATACCATCATCAGTGAAGCCTTTGCCGCCTATCGGATGCTCCTGATCATATGCAAACAAATATCCAGTCCCGACGTACGTGAAATGAAGACCCAATGTTTGACATATCCCTGCTAAAGCCATCGCTGAATATAAATTATCCCGTATATTCTCGAAAGTCTGACCTAGTCCTCCTGAAAATTTCTGAGACTATACAATTTGAATGGTTTGAATTTTGAGAGATGGGTAAATTTAAAGGTTTTGGTATGGAGAAACAGATTAATTTCAATAAAACTACTATTCCATTGAATTTAATACAAATTCCTCAAGTTATCTGAACCTTCCAGATATTCTACTGTTTTGAATTGACCACCATGAGTTCTTCCCGTGCAACAAAGTACATGTGTACAGCAGATGCTATTTAGCTCATCCAAAACCTAAAACGAATTGATTGCATTAAAATTCAAAGTAAATTCCATTTTTTCCTTGTTTCTTGCTGAAAAAACTAAGTTCCAGCCTGTTTCGTTATATCAAACAATTCTCAGCACTACGCACTTCCTCATCGCTATTCCTTCCAATTCGACAATTGGCCAACGTAAAATGGATCTTTCGCTCAAGTAACTTCTTACAGCACTGCTGTCCAATCCAACCTTTACCACCGTAAATGACAACGACCATCTTCTGACTCTTTCTTGGAGGGCTTAATGCCGAAGCGACAACTCGACTTATACCTAAAATTGTTATCTTTTCATTTGAAATGCAAACAATATAAGGATTGAGCAACTTAAGAATAACCTCACTTAGGGGAGAAGGAAAAATAACAACAGAAAATTCATGACAATATGGGCGGACATTTCTCAATGAATGCCGTTTCAATGACAATGAATTTCCACTGAAATTACATACTTGGCAAGGTCCAGAAATGCATTTCAGAATAACATGATCACTTTAATGTCAAGAAACAGAAGAGCTGCATTTGTACTGTCGGTAAATTTGGAGAACTCATGAGTTAAAAAAAAGGTAAAATTCTTGCGTCTTCTCGACAAAAAAATTAAGAGAAGGAAGATGCTTCATGGAAAATGCATCTCAAAAAATTACCTTCTTCAAATGTTACTTTTGGTGACCAACCAGTGTCCAGATTAATTTTACTGTAATCGAGCAAATAGCGTAAATCATTATATGGCCGATCTAATATACCAACAAATTCCACGGGAGTTGAATTTCGTCCAAGTTGCCGATCTACTTCCGCCTGTATAACGTGTGCAAGATCGATAACTAAAAGAAATAATGAAATAATAGCGAGGCAACATACCAGTATTACCGTGTTGCTCAATTAAAAACTATCAAAGGGATATAAAATACCATTCATTTCAAAATAAGTTCCAATGTTGTAAATTTCATGAATTTTTCCACTTTCAACAGCTTTTCGAATGCCTTCAGCAGCGTCGTCGACATATAGCCATGAACGTAACTGTGTGCCACTACCTTGCACGGTAAATTTTTCCATATTTTTGGCTAATTTAATGAAGCGAGGAACTACCTAAAACTGCTTTCAATCATCAGTTTCCAATTATATAGATGATTTTATTCGATATTTCTACTGTAATTTATTCGATATTCTCGAAATTTTCTATTTAAGAAAAAAAAAAAAAAAATGTAATCTGGAGATTAATTCGTTTACTGCTAACTGTATGTTATTGTAGGAAACCTTGACATCCCATTGATTAGGTCCATAGATATTGTTGATACGCAACACAATGATTGGCATTGCAAACGACTCGCAGCAAATATGAACGTATGATTCGCAAGCTGCCTGAAAAAAAAACTGAAAGTTCCAATTTGTATTGTTCCAGAAATTTTCCGTTAACACCTTGTTATCATCACCTTTGTAGCTGCATAAGGATTTCCGGGTAAAAGGAGTGCATCCTCTTCTTTCCCTTTTTCATCTGCTACCAGCTTAGAATCACCGTATACCTACAAAAAAATCATAAATATTATAGAAGAAATGACTGACAATAATGTCGGGTTGGAAGGATCTGGAAGGAAATGCACAAATTTCATTAAAACTTAAGAATTTCTCAAAAACTGAGGTAGAAACAGATCTGGTAGTATTTCATTGATTTGATACCAAAACACAATTGTTGCAAAGTAATTTAATAATTTGTTTCAAATTTAATAGTTATAGTTGTTTAAATTTCATTTGACTTTTTAGGTGCAAGATCAACATATCTTATACCATACAGGAAAGAAACAAAACCAGAAATTGAGAAAAATTGCAGGAAATGAACCTCGTCAGTACTAATATGTATGAATTTTTCGACTTTCCCATAAGATCGAATACTCTCCATAAATCGGATAAATGCAATCACATTATTTTCGATGGATTCCACCGGATCGTCATAACATCGTGTTGAAGTGCAGTCCGCAGCAAAGTGTACCACAGTATCAATCTATAGCAATAAATTTAGGTAATTAGTAGCTACTAGATCTACTCATACAGTTCTGTGTAAGGAATCCCTCGATTATTTGAAAACTCTGTGCATGGATTTAAATAGGAATACAAATAAGTCATCTTCTGCTTTGGCTCAGATATTTTCTCATCTTGTAAAGCAATGCTCTTTGGATACAGCATAATTCTGTCCAAGATGCGAGAATTTGTCTTACCACTCCGACTATTCTATTTAATACTTTGTCCTGACTGTTCAGATATCACTAAAATCTACTCGACATTTAAAAAAATTTAAACATTCCTTTTAACCTGCACAAAAACTGATCCGGAATGAATCACCTTTCATCCTTTCTTAACCACATTAGATTCACACTAGTTGCTAAGTGGACAAAATAAGATTGGCAAATGTATTCTAGCCGACAGCGATGGCCAGGAACGGAAATTTTTTGAGTAAAACTCCAATTGTTGTACCTATATTTAATTCCATAAACATTTCTGATTTGTTGCTACACCAACTCTCTATCGATACAGGCTTCACTGGAATGCAGGATTCATAGAAGTACTTAATGAATCGAGAATCTAACCATGGGACAAGAAGCAATTAATATTTATTATCTATAAATTTTTGACTGAATTGAAAGGGATAGAAGAATGAGTTGTCATTTTACTGTCTTTATAATGCATGGAATAGGAAGTTTGAAGCATGAATGCAGAATAACATGCATGCAGGATAAGTTACCAACATATTTTACCGATGATGGAACTGACATAAATAACGTGAAATGGAAGAAATTTCCATGCAGTCTTTTATCGGTGGGATTAAAAGTGAGAAATTATAATATTAAATGGTTTATGACAGTTCGTCATTCATTTTGTTGATGTGGTAAATTTGATCTGTAAAATTGGAATTTAAATGGGATTGCCTTGTTTTCGTTCAAGATGCGCTCAATTAATGCAGAGTTACGTATATCGGCTGTGATAAGCTTATATCGAGACGACTCGATTACTTCCTCATTCACATAGAAGGCATCCGAATTTAGGATCAGCTTGTCAATGTTGACAATATTAGTTTGTGGCCAAACTCGAAAGATATAATTCACAAAATTGGAACCAATAAAACCGCAACCTCCAGTGACTAGTACGTTTCGAGGTGTATATATAGACATCGGTAATTTCTGCAATTGAGTGTTAAGATAGTTCCACAACGAAATCTTTGCTAGAAGGACCCGTAGCCGAGCATATTAGGACAATAAACCAAGTTTACTTGGAGTAATTTCTATGCTGAACAAACAAATCAGAACTACTTAGTATACGTAATTGGAACAAGGCATTGATTGTTTAATAACGGCTAACTTTTAGGTAATTTCAAATAATCGATAGTACAATAAAAGAAAGGAACGATTCATAGCACCATTAAGATAATAGTGACATATACGATCAGTGCCCCGATGTAGATATAGTCGTTTCAGTGCTTGACAGATAACGTCTTCTAGCAGGTGAGATGATAAGGAAAGGGGTGAACTACGATTGTAATTGCTATGCAAACTACGCGATATTAAGAAAACATTACAATGATAAATTATTGTTGCTGTTACAAATACTTTTATGGAACAAACAACTGAATGAATGATTCAGTCAAAGATATCAAATCACCAAATGATTAAATGATTCAATTAAAGGCTTTTAAATTAAATTACACAGGAAAAGTAAAACTTTCTGAACAGTACATAATGACATTTCGATTCCTGCTGTCTTTCTATGACTGCTCTATTTACACTACTATTATTGTAATTGCACCACAATAAATTCTAATTATTTTTACAGAAATATTTTCAGGACTCAAAGACAGATTAATTACAAAGTTTCAACGCACGGAATATCTCAATTTCCATCCGTCTGAGTAGTACATAAGTAGTAATAAAATGATAAAACAAAAAATGTATTATTTTAAGGCCTTTATTAGGTCCAGAAACCATTACCGCACAAATTAGTAAATGAAATGACCAAATATAGTATTATAAAGTGTGCTACTGCTAAATACTAATTCGATCGATTGTTTTCAGCATCGAAACTCAACGTGCAGTAATGATAAATCTGTTGTATTTCTAAAAATAATATCAGGAAAAATAGTATAAATGACAACATAACTTCTTACATTTCCTGAAGAATTACTATGGAACATAGCTGTATTATTTACATTTTGAAAATCTTATAGCAAACCCTAACCTTTTCAAGAATCCCGTGCATACATTTATAGTAAGTCTCTTGAAAGTGTAAAAGACCTCATATGGGAGAAATTTACGGAAATTTGAGTCATCCAAGATATGGACAAGGCACCAATTACACGAAATGTGTTTTTCAACGGGCCGCATTGAACTGACAACAAAGATTACCGAATGGGTAACCTATTTTTCCGTTGAATTAGAAGATGTCAACGGGATTAATTCTTGAAATCGTTCGCCTTCCATATTGGAGAATTCAGACAATAATACGCAAGTGGAAGACATCAAATGGTGCAACAACAGATTACTTCGATAATTCTGTTACAAAATCGGTGAAACAAATGAATTAAAGAACTTAGAACGAAATATTACTGCATATTCTGAATATTTCATGAGAGAAGAATTTTATGAACATTTCAACATCACAGCATCAAAATTAAAAAATATTATGATTGTAATAAATAAAAAAGTAGTAGCCAAGTCATGTGACATGGAACAAATCTAAACATTCTAATTGCAAAATACATGTTAAGTTCCAATGTGTAAAAACCAAAACTGGTCCTAACTTTCTAGCTTCAGTTATTTGCTCTGATCTTTCTGGAGCTGAATTTCCAAAAATTTTTGCCGAGTTTTGAAATTACAACTGAGATTCTTTGTAAGGCTTCAAAATTAGGCAAGTAATTTGTAGTTAAGAAACAAAGTACTCTTAGGAATTTACTCATTCCCTTCGCAATCATAAAGTTCCAGCTTGTGAACCTCCAATTTTGGGGATGAAATTCAGACCAAGTCTTGCCAGTGTCATATTTTTGCGTAATGTTATAATATCCCAGTACGAATCGTGCACGCCACATTTGACAATTCCTTGGTTTACATAACGAATGTAGGTAAAAAAATCACAGACTGCAGCTATCTGAAAAAAAAAAAAACAAAATTATAGATTCCATGGAAGAAATTCTACTTCGTAAAGTCTTCATTCTTTCAACAACACGACTTGCAAAACTAATTATAATTTGAAAATGCCAAGGGTCAGGATACAACAAGCACGACAAGAGATCAGCATCAGAAACTTCAAACCGAAACTTATCGGCTGCAACTACGATTTCCGACATGTTTGAAAAGACCTATTACGGACTGTTCTGTACAAACCAGTGATTCAAATCGTTGATCACCTAATCAAGCATTAAAAAGCAGTTTGAAAGCTCGTCTCAAATTCTAATGTTTGGCCTATTTTGGTTAGGACACAGTTATGACAATGTACGGTATAACGAATGAGAAGATATTTATTGTTCGAGGGTACTTTTATCGAATAAGATATTCAAAAATATTCAACATTGAATAAAGAATTTTCATGAAACCTTATACTTAATTTTTTTCAATAAATTTAACTAGAAGGTATTTCATGCAGGAATACATTTAAGCATGTAGAACGTCAGTAAAGTCATACTTGCCATAACAGCAAGAACTATGACCTACAATAACAGTCACCAGTTAATTTCTAACAAATACACGATGGAAATATTCCGCATGATAGGCAATTCTGTCTAATCGAATACTGAAGTAACAAACCCGATTTCGTGCCAATAATGAAATATAACACCATTCGGTATCACCGTTAACTCTCATTTTATAGGGACAAAAACGTGGAACCATAGATAACGCACATGTCCTGAAATGATAACAAGCGAAATGGTATATGACGATGAAAGATGTTAAGTATTTATCAAAAATAAAAAAAGAAATTCATAAAACTTGGAAAAAAAACGTTTACAAAAAATTTGAAAGTTATCAACATTTACATAATATGTGTAATAAGGTGTGAACTTACAAGTTGCTATTCCCTCCGTAGAATCCAGCTTTGGTAAATTTGAAGCATGCAATTGATATGATAAAGATTGCTTTACAGAGCGCTCCAAAATGAAAGAAAAAGAGGAAGATGGAAAGGTTTCAAACTGTTGCTATATACAGAACACATGACTCACCTAACAGAAGGTTTTGATTCTGAAACGGCTTCTAGTTCCAAGGTATTTGCTTTGATTGCATCCAGAACTTGTTCTGTTAGCTGAGAATTTATAGTGTGATTACAAACCCATGATCCCATCCATATTTTTCTTACTAAATAATAAAGAAACAAGGACCATATTTTCCTTACTAAATAATAAAGAAACATGGAGAAGGAAAATCTCATAGAACAAATACATATTTTTAATGGAAGTATGAGTGCAGTCATATGTTTCACTTTGATGAATCGAATGCTACCAAAATTATCAAACTTTGGAACTTTTGAAAAAAATAAAGCAAAATATCTGAGACTATTTAATTCAGATTAAAAAATAAAAACTGGAATTTACCTTAGCGCTACTAAAATTAAGACATGGACAGACGTCTTCTGCAATGATGCGTGATAGGAAAGGTGTATCATTATCCATTGAAGCACCTCGCTCTCTCCACTGTGTGAATTCTCTATGATAAATAGGATCGATCTGAATACTAATAAGTTAATCTCAATGACAGCCACGATTTAAAAATAATTCAATGTAAAAACAATTTAAAAAAGGCTAACAATTTCCAATAATAACCACCAGTTTCAGTGGTTGTGACAGTGCGGTAGTAATAGTAATCTTTTTGATTAAGCAAGTTAAGTAACAACTACAATCAAAATTATAAAAATTATAATGCAAATGGTTAATACTTCAGATACTGGTTCACGTTCTTCGCTTTGTGCTGGTGATGTTGAATCCCGTCCCGAGGATGGTAAAGTGTAACTTTTACGGCTATTTGCAGAACTATGTCGTTCCTTCCGCCCTTTAAAGAAAGCTTTTTTAATTTCAACAGTTCCACCGCATTCAACTATAACACCTAGAATGAAAGCAATTTCGTACTTAATTTAAAGGAACCTTCCAAAATTGAAAGACTCAATCTCTCAACATTGTAAATCTTCTCTTCCAGTTCTTGACTGAGTGAAATTTCTCGATAGTAGATGAAAGTCGAAGTCAAATAAAACCCAAGAAATAAGCAAGACTACTAGATAAAGCTTCACATTTTATTGATTTTTGCAGGATATGGAAGCCTTATACTATAAAAGTGCTACGAATCCAAATGAAAAAAAAGAAAAAACGAGTAAATGTTCGATGAATGCAAAAAGATATGAAGAAGCCGTATACACTTACGAGTACTTCCAAGGAAACGTGACGCTAAGCTGGTTCGCTGAGGTGTTACAGTAGTCAAATGCGTTACTTGCGACGAGGAGGATATTGGCGACTTTACAATAACTTTTAAAGCTTCAACTTCAGCCACTAACATATCAACCTGAAAATTACAATCAATGCGTTTATGAAATTCGAATAACCTCCTGCACTGCCGACAATTTACCATATAAAAGTTTATGCTGAATTTTAAACAGACTAAGATAAATTCGCGAAGCGTGTGGATAGAAAGAGAGAGAGAGACATGTCATATACGTCTAAAAGTACTCGTGAAATTCATGTTGGCAATAAGAAAATTATAGAATACAGGTTTAACATACTTTCAAGTGACTTTCAGCAAGCAATTTTTCAGCCTTGGCTCGGCGACTTTCGGCATCATTGACCATTCGGTAAGCTTCCTGAAGAATTGACAAATGCATGAAGATCTGCGATATATTTGAATGAACAAGAGAGCTTTCATTATGTGTATCACTCACACCACTAATAGATGTCTTGTCAAAAGTTTCAGAATTTCAATTTTTAAACTTGAACCACAACCAGAAAATTAGTGTCTCAACCAACTTTCTCTACTGAGAGAAATTGCTGTGGTCTATTTGAAACTTTGGCACTGAGAATAGCGGAAATCACCAACTTGAAACATCTGGATGGCATTGTAAATAAAATGAGACAACAGTTGCAGTTTTCTTACTCTGTTTCTTCCTTTCATCTTAACTCTAATCTAATTATAAGTCTAAAGTCTCGTAGACTTTTACATCTTTGATAATAACAAGTAGTAAGCGGTGAATTCTAATATGGATATACTATCCTTTATGTTATGTGCAAATAAACGGCAAAAGTCGCTGAAAAAAAAAAAAAACCTTTTTCATTCAAAAAGCCCAAAGCGAGACATCTTCGATATCGTAGCATAGCATAACAATACGACAAAAAAGCACCTGGAAGAGTTTTTCGGTCAACTCCTGCACTTCAGAATCTACATGATTCTGAAGTTCACTCAATCGTGTACATTTCGCTTCTTTTTCAGCAATCGAATGTCTGGCAGCATTTAATTCCTGCTCAAGTCGAACGATTCGATCAGCACCTTGTTCATAGTTCCCTATCAATCCATCACTTGTCGACGATGATATACTTTCACTGCAAAATTATTGCTTGTTGAAAGGAAACCTGCGATGAACGACTTCTGATCACTGTTACTGTTAGGATTAGGCTAAATTAAGAAATGGATTAGATATATTAAGACTGTGAATTAAAAATAATTTAGAACTAAAACAAATTCATATTTTAAAAAACATACTTTCCTACTTGTGGAATGCGTATCTTCGTGGCTTAAAGGGATAAATCCCACGGAAGTTATCATTCCACCATAAAAGTACCATGCTTCAGTAAGAAAAACAAAAGATAGGAACATAGAGATCTTTTTCACTGATGAAATGTAGCCAATTTCATGATCAAATACTGTGAAAGACTACTTGCCAGCTTTGGAGATATCATTCAATTAACGACAAATAAAAATGATTATTAAGAGTTAGTGATAAGCTTTAGAACCATTAGAACAAACAATGATTAATGCTGGTTAAAACTGCAATTTAAATTTTACAGAAATAAGTAATGGATTGAACAAAAATACTTACGGTGAAGAGATATTAGTAGATTCGGGTGAAACTAGATGTACACATGAAGCAAGTGTATCGACACTTCCTGATGGTTGCATCACATTTATTTCACCGGGATAATTAGATAGGATTGTTCAGGATGGAGGGAATTAATGAATTTTCCACATTGCAAGACTGTATAATTTTCCTTTTATTCGATTCAAATCCTTAAATGATCATTATACAATTGAGATATAGGGAATTTCAACTGACAGTCTTACGTATCAGCCTCCAGGCATGTAAAATTAGGACAATGAAAAGTTGACATTTATTATAATTCTTCTAAAAAAAGTTCTCTTCTTTTAGGCAATAAAAGAAAATCGAAAATAAAATTGACAATTTCAACTAAAAGACATAAATGACCAAAAAGCTGCTCTTCAAGAAAGAGGAATGAAATTCATGTTTAATATAGTCCCTAAGCCCTATTCGATGTTTCGATTTTTTTTTTTTTTTGAAAATGGACCAAAATGAATAGTTGATGCATCCATTTATTATTTTAGTCATAAATATTGTTTCAGTTATAAGGAAAAAGATGGGAAGAATCGAAAGAATTTATGCTTACATGCTAATTGATCTTTCTGTCTTTTAGCTTTAATAGTCAAATGAAGGATAAATGTTTTGAATACATTTCGTCTATCTAATTTGTAAATATGTGTACTATTCGATCTTATGTAAAATCGAATTAATAACATATATTTTAAGGCACTATATGATCAGTGATAATTTATAAGAGAAGTTTTGATTTTAACAATTGAGAAAATTATTCGGAGGCTTATCTGTGACAGTGATGAAAATAAATTTCAGATTAATTTCAGAAAAAGCATATAAAATTCAAAAAGAAATAATATTTTCCTAAATTTCTCTTCCCATTAATTCAAAAATACGAAAAATTCGGGAAAAGAACTACGAAAATTTTATGTAAATTGTTGCAAAATGCAAGTAAAAGTTTTTCAAGGCTTTTTTATTGCAAGAATGTTATTTTATAATTTCTCACTTGTCGAATAGCAACATCAAATAGTAGTGAAAAGTTAAAAATTTTTCCAAAGCCTATACCACAACTATACAACGAAATTGTCATAAAAAATGAAGTAAAAATGAATGAAGTGATAATGTTACCTAATATGTTGCTTGTCTTTTTTACTGATAATATTAAATTAAGAATCGGAAATGATAAGAATAAGCAATAAGTATCATATCTGAAATAAATTCCTTAAACTTATTTCATTTCAAAGACTAAATAGCCCTTTCAATACACAAAAGAAACAAGCTCGTGCATCAGGAATTAATCTTAAATCTTATATGCAATTTATAAATAATGTCTTTAAAAGGCCTAAAGAGGTAAAAAAAAGATTGCAATACTTCATTAATATTCATCGTACCATTTTAGTAATAAATATAGGACCGTGAACTGCTGCATGAAACCTTTAGAAGATGACCAGAGGTCTTTAGAGAATATCCGTAGAACTTCCAATAAAAACATCAGAATGTCCTATTGGCATGTTGTTTTGGAATGACAAATGAGTGAGGCAATGAAAATAATTGAAGTAAATAATGAGAATAATTAGAGTTATCTAATACCTAAATTGCTCTCTGGTCACATCGCCATTCAACAATTCAAGAACAATTCCGGACTTAAATATCAATTGAAAAGATGTAAAAATAACAGTAAGAGTAACAATGACATCTGAAACTATTCAATCAAACTTTAAAAAAAAAAAAAAAAAAAAAAAGATTTCAAAGTGATATATCAAATGCTAGAAGAGGGTGGCTTTTGTGGAATATATTTAAAATGTTGGGGATTTCTAAGATTAAAAAAAAAACTTTAAATTCCATTATTCGAGAAGTTATTCTATGATGCGTAAAAATATGTCCCAATAAATTCCGCATTCTAAATTAAAACCATAAAAGTGCTCAGGAAAGGAAGGGACATCTGTCCCAACTACATTATAATAAATGGATTTATTTTAAGGAAGGCTGTAAAAAATTCGAAGCTATTCATTTTCTTTCTTTCCTGAAGATGATAAAGTGTTGAGGATAATAAGTATGAATTACTCGGAAAAAATAGAGGTCAATAATACGTAGAGATAAGAGTACTTCCCGAAAAAAACACTTCGTAATTTATACGGAAATAGCAGCAGTACGTCTTAATTGAGTTTGATAAGAGATTGGATGATTTTTACCATTATTATTAATACTGGAACATATTTCCGGTTGCTTTTCTATCTAATCATTCTTCAAATTGCTCAGATAACTAATATATCTAAAGAATTGGCCTTGAGCAATCTTTCAAATGCATTTCATAAAGTTCAGGAATAAATGAATATTAATATAAATTTAAAAACAAGATAAACAATTATGAAGATGATAAATCATTAAACAAAAAAGTTATAACAGCCATTTCAGGAAAATTATTAACGTATATGAGGCGAAAAAATCATAAAAGAAAATATCTGTAGTAGTCAAAGTAAAGATAATAAATGATAAATTGATAAAAAATAATGCTCTTAAATTAGTTGAATTTTCATATCATAAAAACAACTAAAGCAAAATGTTTCGATCGGATCTGATAACATTTTGCATCAGTATTATACAAAATATTATATTAATGATAATTAAGCACTATGAGATAAAGCTGGAAAAGTCGGATCATTTTACTTTGTTTTTTTGTGTAATTTAAATTTACAAATGTCATCAGTTCAACAGTTTTATCATATTGTCCTTTATCACAATTATAAGTGATAGTATTTATATATTTTAAATTAAATTCCGATAATAATGTATTTTGAATGTTAACACAAATTCCAACTAGGTACCTTGAACTTATATTATATTATGGCGTTAATTGCAAACTCAACTGCATTTCTCGTACAACTATTCTCTCTCATTCAAGGCGAAACACGGGAGGAAAAATTTAAAAAGAGACATTTAAAGTTAAAATCCCGAAGGTAATATACAATGCATCACTTTAAAGATTTCCGTTATAATTTTGATGTGTAAATGTAATTGCAATCTTTCCCCACCTATTTTTCAGAGATTCAAAAATTTTGCATTTCTCATTGCTTCAAAAAATTGCGGAAGCTAAGTAATTTTAGGCAAATTTCTTACAGTGTTCAAAGTTATATAAAAAGCTTTGGTAAGAGGGAAAATTCATTTTTACAACGTAAATGTTGAAACTTGCTAGTGTTGAGATTCTCCTTGTTGTTTTTGCAATCTATGGCAAAGAAATAATTAGGAACTGCTATGAAGATTATCAGGAATGTATTCCAGAAAGCAACAAAACGGATCATGTTAATGTGGAAAATGTTGAATCTCATAATCTCATAGAATTCTGCTCTGATCATACACAAAATATTCTTCCATGTTTGGCTACAAAAGTAATTAACGGCTATATAAACTCTCGATGATGGAATCCCTTAGAGTATTTTAAACTTATTTTTTTAAAAACATTCACGCTAATAATGTATTTTGGAAAAGGATAAAAAATAGATCTTTTTCGCTTTAAATTGATTCAAATTTTGCAAATACTTTTGGGGAAGACTTTTTATATTCTATAATAATGAAATTATAATTCAATAATAAAATCGATATGTGGCAGAAAAAGCACATTATCTTAGATTTAATTTTCCTTACATCTTTTCAGTTGGGTTTAACAAAAAGTATGTCAGTATCCACATTCTCACTTCTTCTTGCTACTTGCGACGCAGAAACTCATAATAACAGATCAGCTACTAAAGTAATTTCTTTTTTGAAAAAATAATGACATAATCAAATTTAAGCCACTATGAATTGACTGTAATGTCAAATATGTTTACAATAAGAGAACTATGTTACATATAAAGGCGGTCTTTTATAGCACAATATCAATATCAGTATTGTATCTGAAACCCTTCTGATTGATACTACATCAAACAATGGAAATTATACTGAGATTCGTTTCATACGCACTATTCAGCTTTGTTTACATGATTTCATTAATGATAAAAATTTAACTTAAGGATGATGACAAGAGGCATATTTTAGAATTATTATAGGCGGAAATATATGCTAAATTCTTAAAAATTAATCCTAAATTCATTCATTCTTTCATTTGAAAAAAAAAAGGATGAATATAAAATCATTGCATTCATTAATTTCCAGGAAGAGCAGCAAACTTTGAAACATCTGGCACGATTGTATGCATATCTTTGTGCTTTTTCAAATATTATGGATTTACACTATAACACAGAATGTTTTCGGTATTCACTAATTTCTTTTTCTTTTGAAAATTCAAAAAACTATGTTAGCTCAATTGTGCACTTTATGTTTGACCTGATCAATACTGTTAAAACAATGATAGCTTTGCAGATATCTGGTAAAGCGCTGTGTACTAAATAAACCGGATGATAGTTGTATGTTCTACCATTGTGAGAAAGTAAATCTTAATCTATCAAGACCATCTCGACAAATTCTATCAACTCATAAGTATGAAACAACTGAAATAGTGGATTCAGTCGATCATCCGACTCAATTAATAATTCTCAAGAATCATCAAGATCGGACCACTCCTGTTGTTACTATATTAATAACTTTCATAGGTATGATACAATGATACAAATGTCTGTTCCGCAATAACTTTCCGATGATATAACAAAAGATTTTAGGAGAAACAATGAGAAAGTGATAATTATTCGAAAAAAAAAAAAGAAACAAAATATAAACGTGAACTTGTCAGGAAGTTTTTAATTTTATTCAAAAGCCAACTTCTTCGATGTTAGCAATTTAAGGCTACTCAAGTAGAACGAACTTAGTGGAATGATATAAATGAGGAAGTGATTAATTAATCATTACTGCTTCTCAAGAAATGAGGTTTGATACACGGAGAAGGAAAGTAAGAAAAGAATAAATGAAAAAGAAAGAGAAGGAGAACAGTTGAAATATATTCAAATTGAGAAAAAAAAAAATTGAAGATGTCGTCTCTCACTAAGCAAATAACGACTAGTCCTAATGCATTTCTCGTTATGTATGCAATTTTTTTTGAGATAGGAAGAGGGGTGAGGAAAAAAAATTTGATGAAAAATTTTTTGAAAACCTATAAATTAAGCTAAGAGAAATTAAGAAATTCCAAAACTAAACGCAAATAAAATTACATAAGATACTTTCTTGAAATTGATTTTTGTTATAAGCTTTTGCTCTTTCGTAAATTTCATAATAATTTGAAACGATCACGTGCTGCTATATCTTGAATATATTATAGTGAAGCTTAACAAATTAGAATTGTTCACATTGCATGATTCATGTTTTCCTTCAATTTTCATTTTTCAAAAGAAGTCACAGAAATTAACAAAAGGGCATTCTACTATTATGTAATACAATGCTTATGATATATAATACCATAGGTCATCTGTCACGAATAACTTGTCAAGCCCCTATCATATACTGAATGAATTCATAATATCAACATATAATGATAAATTCCTGGCTGCTTCAAATAATTTTTACAAGAAACCTAATTTCTTACAAAATCATATTCCATAAGGATCTGCGATACGATTCGGGGTGAAATCTCAGTTACTTTGAACAAAATTTCACATTTAAAAATGACATCGTAAAGCGTATGAGGACTTAAATACAGACATAACAAAAGTACGAATGGTCAGCCGAAATGTATCTGCATTGGAACGACATTTTCGACATTTTCCTCCATGTTTGTGAGGAGAATATTGGATGGATTGTTCTTCACATAAAAATTTCTACCCAAGATTTAACAATATCACAACCTTGAAGTCAAGATAATGAGGCCTAATGGTATAGCAAGCAAGGTAAGTAGGAAGATATTGATGACAAAATATTATGCATAAAAGTAAAGTTTTATGTATAAATATGGAAGATGACAGGAATTCTGCTTCAAACTATATATTTAAAGAGGAATAAACAAGCTATTTAGACATGTGAAGTGAAGATCTCTCAGGAGATAAAAGATCATCGCAAAAAGAAATCCTCAAAATAATTAAAAAATAATGGATTTCAAGGACCTAAAGATCGTCCCAATTGAAACGACAAAAACTGTATGAATTTTTCTTATCAATTAAGACTGGATTGAAATGAAGATGAATGTACGGATGAATATCTTAAACATAGAATGAGCATCTTCTGATCGAAACGCCGCTGACTGGTTCCACTAATATCCTTCCCGACTTCAATTGATCACAAATTCAGAAAATAATTAGATCTGATATTTTCTAATGCCCTTGTTCGCATCAATGGCCAATTCAGAAAAAAAATTTTGGAAGAAAATGACCAAAAAAGACAAAAAAAAAAAGTGCTTTTGCGTTCAATGATATAAGAAAAAAAAATCAGAACTTGATTTACATATTGAAGTAACAATCACAGTACGACAATAACTTTCTGATTCTATTACTATTAAGGGAAGTCACGAAATTATTACTTAAAATGTGCTGCCTCCTCCTTCTGAAATAACCATCAGAAAGTTAACGGAATAGCCATAGGAATTGTCATAAAGAAATAAGACTTGTAAGTTCAACAGTTTGTTAAGATAAGTAGCTGTCAGGTATAATCGGATCAAAATCTTCGAAAAAAGGTCGGGTAGTGCAATAATAAATATTTATTTTACCTTTTATTTTTTGGAACGAAATTTAAGAAGCGCATATTGGAAGAACAATGATAGGACAGATACTTTCTGATAGAGTAAGATGATGCAAGGCAAGTGCTATTTTCATTATAAAAGATTAAATAATGATGAAGAGATTGGGTTAGGAATGAGACAAAGTTTTCTCTACTGGTTATAAAAAAAATTGCTTGATGTAGAAATTGAGGAATCTTTCCACTGTTGCTTGTTGAAGAGAAATATTAGGCCTACTTCCTGTGTGTCACATTCTGATTCCACAAAAAATATAACAAGAAGGAAAGTCGAGTTGGTCCCTAAAGATTAGTCCCACATTTTCAGTAGAAAGATAGAAAATCAGCTGAGTACCTCCGGATAAAGACCTACAGCAGTGTAGGATTAAATAGCAGAAAGGAAGAGAGAAATAGGAAAATGAAATTTTCGAAAAGTGTGGTTGAAAGTCAGAGGAGAGTTGCATCAACAGGAAGGTGGAGCATCTGCCAATAGCTTTAAAAAAAGTTATAGATCACAACAACTTCCACAATTATCACTTCTGGAGCCTTTCAACAAGACTTAGGCCATATAACAAGGGGCTTAAAAGGACAAGCAATCTTGATTGATGGTTTTGGATATTTGTACATATGGAAGCCTCTCTCTATCTATAACAGTTGCTGTCAAAAGCAATCCAAATGGATCTCAAAAGACAATTGAAGTAGAGGGCAAGCTGCCGGTGAAGCTAAAAACACACAGCAACAACGGATTCCAACATAAATTTTTAGATGAGCAGAAATCGGTAAATTCAACAGGCCAGCATAAGACCATTAATCTATCCGCAACTAGACCAATGGCTCTGTTCCATTGGACTATAGCTAATCAATAGCGATGAAAAAGCATTTGTATCAATAAACAACAAATGAATGTTAATAAAAACTAATGATGAACAAATGGTTCCCCAAACACTTTCGATCTCTTTGTTTAGCAAAAAGAAAATCGATGAAATTAAAATTTGATTTATAAAATCCAAAGGAGGCAAAAAGTAAGACAAAAGCAAATCGATCTAAAAATTTTTTCGAAATTTTTCTATCAAGGTGAAGGACAGAGCAAAAGGATTTATGCTAAAAAAAATTTAGGATTTGATCAGAAGTTTCTTACGTTTTTAAATTAATTGATTACGTCAAAAGCCAGATAATCGTTGATCAAATAGTCAATTTAAAATAAATGCTATAGCAGGAGATCCCTTAACAATCCATAAACTGCTTTTAAAATATTTTAAAATAACAATTACTGAAATTGATCATGCATGATGTACGTTCCGCGAAAAATTCTGTAATAAATTGTCTTACAATGATGACTAATTTTTCTTTTGGCTATTATGCCTTCATTCTAAAAATTTACTAAATTCAAATCCAGAATTCCTACAAAACAACTAAAGAAATATTTCAGTGCAGAAGAAATTTCATTATAGTTCCTAATCAATTCACCAAAATTAAAAAAATTGTTCTGCAAATTAGTGAAACGAAACAATATAACCATAAACAAACAAACAATCTTTGTAGACTAATATAATGTAGTCAAAATATCTAATAATCATCGTATTTTTAATCATTGAATCTAATTTTATTTATACAAAGTATTTAATAAACATTTACATTTTTTTTTTTTTTTGAGAATATAAAACCAAATAACTTTCTCCAACTGCGTAATAAGAAGAGGAATACATAAACAAGATACAAAATGAAAATTTACTATTAAAATCTTACAAATTACTTTTAACCCATGACCATTTCTTTCTTCATAAATCGTCCAAATCAATTAGTGTAAAGTTTAAAACATATGTATAAGACCTATATTAAGATTAAAAATGCATTCCTATTAGATCATTTCCTATTCTTTCACTTATACCTTGACCATCTCTTTTATGTTTAAAATCGAAATCCTAAACCCTTTTTTTTGTGATCATCAATCACCTCTATCACGAGCTCATAGTTTCAGAACGACAAGTACAGTTTTTTTCAATAAATGTTACCGAAAGCAATGTGCATGAAACTCGAGTTGATAAAGAGCAGTGTTGATCACTTCCGTATCAATGATCAAATTTTTAAAAGGTATCTAACCATTCAGAATGATCCAAGTCCTAATCAAAGTAGACTTGAGGTACTATGTCACATTAAATACTTACTCGAGAAGTATATCGAGACTTTCCCAAAAAAAAAAAAAAATATGTTGATCTTATTTCATGTAATAAAACTACATAAAATCCACTTGAAATAATGATTAAATATTAAATTAGGCTAAAAGGATTAGTGGGAACTGGTTATTAAACTAATCAGCACCGAATCCCGATAATTGGCGAAGATGGACAACATCATTCCAAGCAAGTTTCATTAACGAATATTTTATTTCGGCCATAAATAATTAAATTTGAGAACTCTTTGGAAATAGATAGCAGAAGATTGACGAAAAGGCTTCGACGAAGATGCGTATGCTTTATTTCAGACAAATTCGTTATTGAAAATTCCATCGTTTCAACTAAAAACGAAAAATACTTATTGTTCAACAGTAAAAGTTTTGAAATAAGCGAAACATTTGAAGAAAACACTGAATCGTACAATACAGTTTAAGTTGATGAAAAGGGACGCTGGTAACAATCGAGTAATTAATAAAAAGTAAGAAAGCAAAAGAATGAATAAAAAAACTTATCATAAATATCAAAAAATCAAAGCGAGAGCAAACTTAAGAACAAAACAAAAATAAAAAAAATATCTATTCTGTTTACATTAACATTAAAGGTTTGTAGTTCAAACTAATACAAAACAATCACCGTGAATTTTCTTCTGATTTGTAGCGAAATTCGATAAAAAAATCAATACTTGACAGGTAATTGACAATTATATCACGTTTTACAATTATAATCAGTAATGAAATAATTTACAACCTACCGAAATTCTCTAAAAATTTTTCGGATTCGAAAGTTTGAAAAGTAAATTTAAGCAAGTCCAGTTTTATGATCCAAATATCTCTGGTATTCATTAACAGTCCGCCATTGAGCATTTCCAAGTACTACCTGAGGTCGTTTCACTTTAATGAACTCAAAAGCTACGTTTGGATACCAATTATTCTTACGCATCAGATAACATGTAGTAAACATTGCACTACGCGTTCGACCCGCTTTGCAGTGTACGTATCTAAAAAATATTTGATTTTTTTTAAATGAGGAATTATCATAACTTCAATTATCATAATTTTTTTAATATATTTAAGCCATATTTGAGTAGGTAAGTGACT
Organism: Dipetalonema caudispina; assembly: GCA_013365325.1. NCBI lineage: Eukaryota > Metazoa > Nematoda > Chromadorea > Rhabditida > Onchocercidae > Dipetalonema > Dipetalonema caudispina. The sequence continues at coordinate 40,272 of JABVXV010000073.1, forward strand.
GATATCCGCGGAAAATCTGATGAGTCACCAAAACCCCCTACAACTAAACGAATTAAACAAAAGTAAAGAAATCATTACTAACACTGATTTGCCACGTTGTGCGATTTCATCAACAAAATTAACGGCTTTATCGATTGCATTTCTAGATGCTGTACCTACGAAATCGACCATTGGTAACGCATAGAATTCTACACCATTTTTTCTCCAATCCTTTTCTTCCATTGCTTTCCAAACAGCTTGCGTCTCATATTCTACACTATGACAGAAATCAACCGCATTAAGCAGTTCCCTTAGAATTCCCTCAGTTAAGTAATATAACGTATAAATTTGATTAGCACCACGAACTCATCTAATTTCTACTTTTTTTTTTTGAAGCAGAAATAATTTTAAACCATTGCGGAAATTATGGGCAAAATTTACTTCCGACAAAAAACTTTAAAATCATATACCTTCCGTACAACAAATAACAGCACCAATATTTTCTTTCTCAATAAGTTCCCTCACCATACTTCGGAATGGCAGCGCACCGAGTACTATGGTATCATCGATACGATTATACCATGCCCATTTCACTGGCTGCAGATAATTACGCAGTAGATTAAAACCCAAAGTTGGATAAAGTAGCAATCCTTCAAACATGCCTGCAATGAGACTACAGTTATCATACATACGAAATAAATTAATGGTCAGAACGAATACTGTGCGCCACTGTTCCGAGGTTAATTCATATTCATCCTTTTGTTACGTATTTGTTGTCGTTAAAGATGCAAAAATTATAGTTAAGGACAATCTTGAAATGTTTCACTAATTCATGATATAGTTAAGTAGCTAAGAATCATAAAAATTGCATTAAGGAAATGAAATACATATCTCATCGTTACAATATATAAGTCTTCGACTTTAAGGCTAGCATCTGCCATATTCTCTTATATGATTATGATTCAAAACATACTATCTATTCTAAACTATGATCGCAGAAGTCTACCTGCTCAAGTGCATTTCACCATGGAGTAGTTACCGACCTTCTACTCAATCCATATTTGATAATGTTCATCTGTAGTGCACTAACATTTATTTTAAATTACTTTGCAACGCTTCAGAAAGTTGTAATTAAAAACTAATTAGATGAATCCTAATAAAATGTCCGACCAACATACAAAAAGTAAAATGATAAAAGGAAATACTGCAGCAATATGATATTAAGAAGCAGCTAAACAATAAAACCCAAGTAGAGACACAATTTATTGAAAATTTTTATTAGTATTAATAAAGAACACAGAGACTTCGCAAACTAGTCGAAGCACTACAATTTCCGTAATAATGGTTCAAGGAGACAGTTTTGAAAATGCTCTTTTCCAAAGAAAATTTTAATCTCATTTAAAGTACCAATAAAAAATGAGAATTTATGAGAAAAAATATGGAAAGCTATTCGAAATATACAGAGTATGGAGATCAATGAACATATGGATATTCCTACTATTAAATAAATAGAAACGCAAAATGAAACGATTTTACCAATGGCATTTCGACACAATGCCAATTCTTATAAAATCGAATCCAATTAAATTAATATATTTTTTGGATCAAAGAACAAAAGTGAATCAAAATTTGTTAACGATTTTCTATAAAATAGTTCAATCGAACATACCCTGAAGAAAGGAGAAGAAAAAGGAAGGACAGACTAATATATTTACAAAATAAAGCTGTCTACAAAGCTAAGAAAAAAAATTTAACACCCTTTGATTTGTTAAATATCTTAAAGTTTTGATCCTCCAAACCTTCTCTCGACCTCGAAAATCACATATTTCAAAAAAAAACTAGATATTATAAAATTAACTGAATGCGTGACAACTGAAATCCAAAAAAGATATAAATTTCTCGAGAAATATGGATTTTTAAAAATACTGCCAAAATTTAATAAGAAAACCCATAAAAATTTATAAGTTTCCAAAGAAAACTTGCCAAAATGCTACTTTTTAGGAATAGGATGAACAAATTTCCCTTCTGAAATAACTGACATGATATTGATATAACAAATTTATATAGCACTATCTATATGATATTTATATAGCAAATTCTAACAAAGCTCAAAAAATATAAAAATTAGAGATCATCAAACATATTCGGTGGAGGATGTGCACCAGAAAATTCGTAACCTCCACTACTGATTAAATCGAATGATGAATACTCTTCTCCATTGTCAGCTGCCATGATCGGCTCACGGTCACTGTATTCACGCGCGCCTGGAAAGCGGTAATCTGGTTGGGAAGTACCAAGGCCACTTCTGAGTGGTCCATGATCTGCAATTCCGATTGGTATTGATTTGCTAATGAAGCAGTTAGGAGAGAATCTGACAACAATGCGACGAAATAATTTTACAGCACTTATTATTACAAAAAATCAACTGCATAACATATAATTAGAAGTAGTGTAAAATCTGTGATACCCTTATAATCATCACAGATATCATTAACTACTTACTCGTAAATAGCATTAAATATGTATAGGTAACAGGATTCAAGTTTACATTAATCATATTGAAAATCAGGGCTAGATTTTTATTCAATCCGAGCAAGCTATGATTTGAAATAAAGTTTTCTAAGTCCTACCTGAAGCTGTCTTCATTGTCAATTTCTCGGCCCAATACTGATCTCTTTCTTCGCGATAAGCGGCACGCATTATCTTATTACGCTCTGTAAAAGATACGAAGTACGAGGAATATACAAATGGAATCCCGTGTGCCTTCTGTTCGTATCTGCATACCGGAAACCAACAATCTCAATGAAAGAAACTCCACAGCTTTAGACTCTAATTGGATAGAATACCGAGAATATTATGCAAAAAAATCTTTTTTTTTTGCAACCATGCAAGAAAACCTTATCTCCAACATTGGCGAAGAAGAAATTATTACGTGTGAGCATTTTGAAATTATGAGAGCATGAAGAGACTTACCCAACGAAACACGAGCTTTTCCACCGTTAACTAATTCTCCAGTCATTTCGTCATCGCCAACAAACTGGTCGATGCCAAGCAAGTGCAATAATCGAGTTCCCAATCTATAATAATAAAGCAAAACTTTTGAATTCATCAGGAAAATATAAATTACAGAATAACAAAACAAAATGGTCAACCAATAAAAAGCGAAATGAAAGTTCTACTGAAGGTGAATAAATAAATTAACCTGAACCAAGTTCCCATGGCAAGCAAAACAATCAGAATGGGAAGATAAATATTGATCCCTTTTGCCAGAACTGGTATTAAATCTAAGTGGCCCATTAACTGTAAACGATATTTTAAGCATGTAAGAAAGCATTATGAAAGCTGTTGAATAAAAGCCAAATTATATATATCAGAATTCCAAATTTTCCAAAGAGATTTTTGCACTTCAATTCATTGTATAGTATATGAAAATGCACACTGAAACATATTCTTTGAACGAAAAACACTTAAACTTCTTTTAAAACCGAACTTACTTTTGTAAACTGAGTCTCAACTCCAAATTCTGCATCTGAAGTAATATGTGAGTCGAGATGAATCATACCCAACACATTAAGACAAATTGGCGGAGTTAAGCGACATAGTAAACTGTAACTAATTTTGCATCTTACCAGAAATACAATTAATTAACACCACAATGCAATATAAGCTACAATGATATGAATTAACTTGGTAGCCACTTTTTGAAAAATCATATATTTCATGAAGAAGCTTTTGTACATACATAGCGCTAAACAATAAGCTATTTTCATCGGTCATATGGTGAGGGTCCAGATGGTAATATCGATAAATTCGCAATTTAAATACCGTATAATATGCACAGATACAAAGATAAGATATGATTACAGTTGCATAGATCTGGAAATGACGAAAATCAGAAAAGCATTATCAACACAGTTAAAAGTCTTTCACCAAAGCTAATACCTTTCCATGTACAGTAACAAGGTGAAAAGCCATGGACGGGATGAATTTCGAAATGTGATAAAACTATATTTGAATCAAGACAAAAAGCGCATGGTTCGTTTATTTTCTGCTCTTTGCTTTATACGTCAATATAAACCAGGGTTTATCTTGGAGCCACCTTCTAGATTTATTACTCAGAAAGGAAGACCTGAATATGAAAGTAATGATAGCCGTGTGCCGCATGATGAACAATCAGAGCTGCTAATGAAAGTCGCGGATGTATGATGAAAAAAGTGCACTCACTCCACATCACGAATCCAGTTATCATGTAAAAGAAAAGTCCGAGAATCTGGAAAGTGATTTTTGGAGTTATCATGCGCTGACTGAACATCGGGACCATTTAATTACTTACGAAAATAATACCACCTTCAGGCTATTATTTAAACAAACAACATACTTTCAACACAGTCCTCTTATACAATACATGCCATAAATAACAAACGCGAGATGGGCAACGGAAAAAATTTGTTCGAGGTCCTCTAGTTCTGAAAATGAAAAATGCAGAAAGACATGTGTTCGAAGAATTTTTATTAGCAAAACATGATTCTGCTTCCAAAAAAATATAAATACGTTCCTTTAAATAGCACGATTTATAATTGTTGTTAAATATTAAAATCATTTTTCAGAAAACAACAATATGCTTAGTGTCTGACCTAATATATTGGCCTGTCATTTCAGCTTGCTGAATATCTTCTAGATATAAAGCTCGAAGTATTAATGCATTCCATTGTGCCTGTCTTCTATGATGATTCTGTACGGCACTAATAACACGTTTATGCAACCGTATCTACAAAATTCCGAATAAAAAAGTCAAAAAATAAGTAAATTTCTTTAATAATAAGGAAAATTTCGTGATACTGAAAGTGAATGAAAATTTGGAAAAAAGATAACTTCTTCATCTGGTTCAAAATTATCGAAACACAAGCTGATAAAGAAAGGAAAATGGTTACATTTATGTCTGAAAATTCCCTCATGCTACGTAATAAGCACTTAAAAAATATCAAAAAAATACTCTAAAACTTCCATATATTTTTATGCTATGCGAAGGTACAATGGATCCAGATATGCAGACTAAAATAGAGCCACTTATGGGTAAATTTAGGAAAAAACGAAGTTAAAATCCGATTTCAATTCACTTAAAACGTAGATGATCCAAGATCTCTCATGCAAATAAAAAGTAGAAGATTGTCAACCACTGTTTCTTAGCAGCGCTCATTATTTTACAAACGTGTTTTTAGAAGACTAGAAAGAAACAAAACTTGCCAAATACTTTTTGTTCGCGACAAAACCTTCACTGTTTGGTAATATATCAGATGCTACTGAAAAACCTTCATCCGATCTCGAAGTAACCTGTGAGACCAATTCCGGTGGAAATTTTGCAACAATTACCTGCGCATATTTTCGTAATACATGCTCATTACACAGCAGCGTTAAAACGCTTCGAGCTTCCCTGAGTACCGAAATTTAAATTTAATCTTTTGCTCACCAAATACACCTGTTTTCAAACTTATGTAAGCCGACGTTAACTCGTTTTAAAAGCAAATTTATTTCGTTCTCACTTTTTGATCTATATTTCAAACCTTGCACAGATTTAAAATTCGATGTATGTATAAAAAGAAATAAGGAATAAACATTTTACTAAATCAATTTTTTGCATTTAAAGGATGATGGGATTACACAGGCTTGTTAGAACAGAGTTGCACCATTATTCACACCAAAAAATCAGTCATCCAACCGTACTGCAGTCATTACGCTAATAGCTAAGCCTTTATGCAAAATTAGATCTAAATGATGCAAAGTATGAGTAAAAAACATTTAATAGCGAACACTAAACGTACTTATACACCTCTCGAACAACATCCTCGGCATCGTTTTTGTCCGTCGATAGTTTATCTATATCAAAATACGTTTTGTTTAGTCGATAATCTAAAATATCGAAATTTTTGAAGTGATAAATAGTTCATAATATGGACAGACTCAGCCACACATTCTATTCATTGCTTGCTAATTCCCAAAGTCAAAAATGCAAAGTACAACACTCCTAAAATTCCATTGAAACATATGAACTGTTTGAAGTAAAATAATAGTTCAGATACAGGGAGCACAGATATTAAAGACTGAAGTAATTGCACAACAACAAAAAAAAAACGTGACGAAAGATACCACGATTTCCCATTTGCCAGAACTGTCGTGGAACCTCTATTAGACCATAGCCTAGCAAAACCACCAATAAAAATAAACCCCAAGTATTGGAGGCAGAAATAAGGATCACTTTTAAATATTCCCTGAAAATGCTCCTTGCTTCTTCTACCCGTATTCTGCGATTAACATAAAGAGAAATCTTAAGATATATTTGCAGAAAAAAGCATAACAAATGAAAAGGTACTAAATGTTTAAAAAGCAAATTCCAGTAAAAGTAGCCATCAAAAAATTTGTAGTTGAAAAACAAAAAAACTAACGCATTTAATACCATTCCTTTCACAGCAGCATAAATCAATAACATGAAGAAAACAGCCAGATAGATTCCGTAATACATGGCATTGCTGTATATAGCAGATCGTAATTTACCAAGTGATGAAAAATCACCGGCATCTGAGTAGCTCTGCATCAATGGTAATACAATCCTGCAAAATTCTAAGTACATTAAAATAAATTCAGTTATAATGGATGAACTAACCTAATCAAAAGAATAATTACATGATGAGAAATTAAATTCAGGAAAAGGATAGTAACGGCTCCGCTGGTATGCAATCACATCGAATAACAATAAGGGGCTTAAAGTACTTCTTAGGCAAAACTTGCATGCAAATGCAGAAAATGCATTCACATTTCCAACTCAACAATTGCATTCTTTTTCATTACAAAGAAACTCCCAACACTAACCATGTGAGTAGCTGGGCTGTCCAATAAACAACACGCCACAATCGTAGCAAAACGTAATTCGGTACGAAGCCAACTGGTTTTCTGCATATTGGGTCTGTAATGTTACCGACATCCAGATCTTTCTCAGTTGATAACTGTGCCTCTTCCAGTAGGCAGCGATTGTAAAATGTCTGAAAATCCAAACAAAGAATAAATTAATGTGAGCTCATGTTTTAGCTAACACAGCGTACATCAATAAACCAGATTCTAAAGTTTAAATAGGCAGATAAACAACTGGTTAATATTTCTTACTGATATACAGTAAGGTTTTCATAATGGCTGAGGATCAGCTACCTCTTACTTTAGAGTCACTTCAAGAAAAAAACAAATGAAGCTCGAAATAGTGAAGAACATAAATTTAAGTATATACAAAATTGTAATGAGAGCTTACGATAGCAATATCCAACGGTAGAATAAAGATAATAATGAAAGAAAAGAACCAGCCAATAAATGTCGAGATCGTTACAATGAAATGCTGTCGTCGCCAACTACCATATTTATTCAATAGTAACAACGTCAAGAAAAATACTGCACTCACTTCTATTACCAGTAAACCCGCACTCATCTTGAAAAACACTTAACTTTCAAACTCTGATCAAAATATCAAAAACAAAGAAACGGATCTTTGAAGAAGACGGTAGAATCAAACAGTATATAAATAACTGGAGACATATTAGCCGCAATAACACATCGAGAAATAAACCTGAACTCAATTTCAGTAAATTTTGACTGAACTGAAATTTCCAAACCTCATATGGCCGTCATCATTTCTGTTTCATAGAAAAAATTTTATGGTGCAAAGAGCAATGTAACCGCCATAGGCAATTCGCCTAAACACAGTGGTTTTGCTGATCAACTGGTATCCCTATGAAACCGAAAAAATGTGAAATATATATGAACATACTTCTCGTATATTTCACATCTTTAGATATCAAATAAAACTATCGACCAAAACCTTCGCGCCTGAAGCATGATAAATCATCTAAATAAAAAAAGGACAACGGATTATTTCCACTGCAGAATGATTATTCAACCAGAACCGAAACAAGGTAATATCAAAGCACAAGTTTTTGAAACTTTATTTCAATCAACTTATAATTTTCATTAGACTTATGAAAATGAAAACATCGATAACACACAAGAACAGCAATAAAAACAAATTACCCGTTCAATCTAAATGTATTCTGACTTACAACACAAACCTGAAACAAATTTTAACTTTTTACGAAGCCGAAAATTCCAGAAAAATACCGAGCAATCGTAAGTATAAAATGAATATTTCAACAATATAGTCAAATCATTTCAATTACAAATATGATATTTACATAAGTGCTGAACAAAAACAGGAAATTTTAATGCCAGCTGAAACACCAACACAAATTTCCGCCATCAACAGACGACAACAAAACAACTTTCGGAAAAAAGAATTTAATTAGGAATTAAGAACTTTTCAATAAATTTTCCAGTTAAGTTTTAAACAGTACTCTCGGGAGTTAGTGAGTAGAGTGGCATAAGAATGCTGCTTAAAATTTTCGAAATCGAAATTGAAATAATATTTGGCAACAAAAGCTAAGATGTACTAGACTTATTATAACCTTTTACAAGGCATATTGTCTGCTACAAAGAAGTTAAGATATCTCCAAAATAATCCATAAATCAGTGGAAGTGAATCTACATTAATATTTAACCAGTCACTATCTGTACTTCATGTAGTAATCAATAACAGTTGAAAATGCTGCGAAACCACCCGCACCTAAAACAGCTGGCTTTACACCTGCACGAAGACCAATTAAACCACCAACAATCGCTCCGGCTAAAGTACCATTTTTCCAATCATTACATGCTCGATAGCTTTCCACCAAGCATTCGGTGCCCGTAAATAGAAATCCTATAGAAGCAAAATTCTTCCCATAGGAACGCATTCGTGACTTCGATTCTAACCACATTTCTTTTAACGTTGGCTGCAAACAACGAAATTTAAGTTTGTTAGATCAATTAATTAATAAAACAACCGCCAGACATAGGGTTATTACATGTCATAGAGTCGCAATTATACAGATTCTTAGATGGGATAGTTTGCTCATTAACATGCCAAAGGGATCTATTTGAACAGTGCTTAGCAGTTAAGCCCTTTGAAACTCAAGCAATCAGCTGAAAAATCTAGAGCTTAGGAAGTGTGTAGTGAAATCAATGAAGCATACAATTTTGGCAGGATTAGCCCCAACAGCCATAGTAGCTTGCGGATCGACAGAGGAAGTAAATAAACCGAAAAGAACACCAAGACCAAAACCAGCAATTGCTGCAATAGTCGACTTACAAGCACAATTCTCCATTAACCGAGATAACATTAACTCCTCACGAGTTATGTCCGGTAAAGCAAAAGTCTGAAAAAAGTTTTCTTAACAAATAACACCTCCACATTGCCCATCCAAAAATTAATATATATCCATATCAAAACTTAATATTACGATAAAGGATATGTTCCCATGTTTGCTGATACTATTTCATCTGACTTCCTAGTAGCAAAATATTTTCCAGAACTGGTAGATTCGTCCTTTGCATCGTCATTCTCCGAATTTCCCTAGCTCAGATATCATAAGTCTTTTCTAAATTCTTTTTGATGGTTCTCAGTGGCAAAACATTCAAAAGATATACAGCTGAATGGATAGCGAACTAACCTGCAGAGGCTTTACAGGACTACAATCAGAATTCCATGGCCTACTTCTCCTCCCAATCATTTCATCCATTAATTGGCAATACGCTGAAGGAACGTAATTGAATTCTTCAATTCTCTCCTCTTTCGCTTCCGTAGTTTCGATTCGAAATGGGCTACCAAAAGGATTTCTGAACTTCAACATTACTTGCGACGATCTCTGAAAATATCGAATAAATTAACTCGAAATTATCTTCAATAAAATTGCAAAAGGAACTCCTCCCAAGTTGATCCAGTGGAAAAATCAAACATAAAACGAAGCACGACGTCACAACGTCAAGATTTAACGCAGTCATATACAATCGTTTCTCCCGGCGTCTGCGATCCAAATGGAATCCTCGTGTTCGTAACACTTACGTGTTTGTATTTCATTTGTGATCCGGATTTACGTACCGTTTGTATCATTGGGAATTTCAACGTTGTGCGAAGAGTTAGCTCAACAATATACAGCATATATCAATACAATATCCAAAAATTCTTCAAGCTAACATAAGTGGACATAACCAAGAAATACATACGCTATGATTGATCTGCGTAGTGTGGGAAAAGGAGAAATATTTTGAAAAGTTAAGGATAAAATAGATTACATAACTGCCTGGTGTAGTAGAAGGAAGAGTGGGAGGTGTTAAGACGATATCAGAACAAAAAATGCTATTTGCTATTTACAACATTTCTCAGTTCATATTGTCACATTCATAAGGTTCGCTTTGTTCGAAGCAACTTTTTTCTAATTTTTATTCAAAAAATTTTCGGTTCATTTGTTAACTGTAGACAGTAAGAAGAATTTAACTGATAATTAGATGATTCTATCTGGAATTAAATCTTCCCACTTGCAATTTACTATCCAATTTCTCTAAGGGATATAATGACCATAATAATTATTTTTTATGCTGATAATATCACAATGACTTACTTCAGACACTGAAAATGCATGGAAATATTCCCTTAACTGACCAGTAAGCTTTTTGAAGTATTTGTAAAGTGAAATAAATCTTCGAATGTATGTTCTCTTCTTCGGGGTTATTCCAATAATTGATACTATTGTTACAACCAATGGGTTAATCAATAATATCAGCAAATGCAGCACTTTTCGCTGTCACACGTAACCGTTCAACAATCTCTCCAACGGAGAACTTTTGGTAAGAAAACCGGATTCCGTCCACCTTACACAATCTTTTTAATGATTCAGCGTAACGAGACATAGTTTTCGGCACCACGCCATTTTTCAATATTTTCCATCGCTTTTAATTTTACCTTTCAAAAACTAATTTAGCATCGTTTAATTTGTAATAGTCAAATGATTCTTTTCTCGCATATGAGAATACTCATTAGTTCTCATTAAGACATTGTTTAAAGATACTAAAAATAGAGCGGGAAATGAATGCATTGAGAATTTGTCAATTATTCGTTTAAAAATTTTCAGAATTACCGAAACTGGTTCTAATCTACAATGCAACAAAACTGCAGAAACAATTGTTTGAACGGAGGGGAAGCTAAAATATAATATAATGTTAGTGGATGACCTAACTGATCGAAACCTTAAAACCTTGCGTTCTGTTGAATTAGATTCAGAATTCTAAAATTTGATCAGTAACAAGAATTAAATGAATTTTTTATAATATGTTCTTGCCAAAAAACATTTCGGTCTAAACATAAATGCTGTACCAGCAAAGAAATTATTTGATTGCAAAGTTAAATAATTAAGGATTACTTAAAGTTTCTCAAAAGCTATTTCAGCGAATATTTCCTCATCCTTAGCTTTTTGATTCTCTTTGAAGTTTCAATACCAGCGAATCCTCAATATATTGTTCTATTTTTTAAAGATGTCCAATGCGCTTGAAACATTTCTTTCTATTCTAAAACACGCAAGTTTAAGATTGTTGTAACTTTAAAAAATTATTGGCCTGATTTTCAGCATCATGAAGATTTTGTTGCTTTTATTTATCATCGAAAAAGTATGCGCTGGTTACGAAGAACGTAAGATTTTAACTAATCTTTTGTAGAAAATTTAAATATTTTCTGGCGTCAATTAAAACAGAGTTGAACTATGCTGCTGACTCCGAAAGATCAGCTTTTTATCGTCGAAATAAATAAAATGATTAATAGCAGTTTTTTTTTCGTTTTTGTAATTTTTACTGTTTTCAAACCAAACATATTCTCTCACCTGACGTTGATAGAATTTATTACATTGGAGAATTTATCAAATTAATAGATCAAAATTTTCGAGATTCCCAAAACGGATTCTGATCTAAAATGATATCAGGATATGATCTGAGAAAACTACCGCCGGATTTGAGGCCTATTGCGGAATTGATCGGGCTTTGGCAGTTGGAGACGAAATCCGGTCCAACGCGTGAATACAGTCCCCCTGATCTAATTGATATCGCCATCAACCCAATACCAAAATTTGGTGCTCGTGCTGCTAATATTACGTAAGTTTGGTTGTTATTAAATCACAGTAGAAGTGATTTACAAATCAAAATTATTAATGTTCCCATAATTCACCAGCAAATCGCATCCATTTCTTTTATTTCCTCAAAATTTGCGATCGAAATAGTTTTCGTCACTTTTGTGACAGATCTATAAGCATTTTCAAGACCTGAAGAAAGTGATCTTTACTCTAAGAATGCTATTTCTATCATTTAGTTAGGAAGTAGAATTTTGATGTTCAACTATTATTTATCAAAAATTATTAAAATCACTGTTAAATTATCAAAAAAATTATTAAAAAAATTATATGTTCTAAATATACTTCATCCATATTCTTTTCCTATCAATTCTTTTTTATTTACTAGAGATGCTCCAATACATAGCAATGCCATTTGTCTTTCCATAATAAGAAGTTATTCTTAACTTTTAATGATAAAAAATAAGTGCTCTGAAAATGAAATCATTCCAAAAAAAAAACAGTTTTGAAATATAATACAGAAATAATCCAAATATATTCTTGCGTGAAAGACATACGTGTGCAAATCCAAATTCAATCAAAGTTCATCATAAATATTTGGATTTAATTTCATTAATCCATAGTCTTTTTAATTTTGTCGTTCAAATTCGAGTCTTCCATGATTTAATACTCACTGATGATAAATTGTCAGGTAATCTAGAATTAACGCATTTCAAACCTTTGTTTGATCTTCAAGATCTGAAAATGTAAATATCATTATCATATTACTCGTCAGGTGACTTCTTTTCCTTTTTTTTTTTTTTTTTTTTTTTTTTGAAGCGACTACAACTAAATCTAGCCATATATTTTCAATGGGAGAACTCTTACGGTGATAAAGATTGGCTGATAACAAATATTTCAATTGCAGAAACATTTAGTCCACAAAAAGGTGTAAGTAATGCGTACTTATTTAAATAATACATACTTATATTATTCATTTATTTCACAGCGTTTGCAATACTCATGGAAATAAATAGCCGAATAGATATTTGCATTTTGTACGGAATTTCGAACAAGCAATAATGCGTATCGGATGGTAGCATATGTATTGTTAGGATATGTATGTTATTAAATTTTTATCAAAGTAATACTTCTATATGCATATAGAAGTATTATTTGATAAAATATATAAAAAAAGAATTTTTGAATTCAAAAGATGATTGTTTTGCTAGATGTTTAGAAATTATTTGTGACAAAAGTAATATATGTTGCGATTATATAATATTATTTATATGGTGCATAAATCAAATTAATAATATGCTATGTATATTTACATATAATGATGTTAACAATGAACTACTTATACACTGTGATTAAACAAATAAACATCGTTTGGACTCAAATCATATGAACTGAAGTTGATATGAACAGTTAAATTTCCTGCAACTTTGTTGTTTCTTTATGACCTAAGAATTATTTCGTACCTCACAATATCATATACGATTTCAGGCATACCTATTTTGATTCTCAGAAGAATATTATACGATCGGATTATGGTTTTATGCCAGTAAAAAATGCAACAAAACGAGATCCTCGTATACATATCGCTTATCTGACCACTAGTAGCGAAGGTATCTATTTATAGAGAATCTCATGGAAGGTAAATTATTAAAAAGCGAAAATTTCCAACCATATAAGTCAGGCTGAGCTTATTTCAACTTTGTAAGCTATTTTCTAATTAGCGACTAATCGATAATACAATTCAACTGAATCTGCTATGACTCGAAGAATCCAAATATATTTTTTTGTAAAATGCAATTTACAGGTTACTCGATGATGGAACAAGGAACAGTTGTAGGCCGTAAAATCACATTTCATCTAAAACAATTTCTGCGACGAACATTTTCAGTTGGAAGTAGTGGTATCGATTTGGATATTCGAGAGGTACTCCTCCTATATTATGTACCTTTTTTATAAAAAAAATTTGATTTCCAAATATTCTTACACATAATCGATGTAATGCAACTAATTCATACTTAAAACATCAATTTACTTCAGTTAATAGCAAAACACTGATTAAAACGCATTAATATATCCTTCTACTTGTTTGAATATACGACATATTTTTTATTTTTTTTCCGATCAGTGCTAGCAAGGCTATTGCTATTGGTAGTAAGTACAATGAAACGCAGAAAGAAATAACTCTTCTTTATAGTGGTCTTACCACAATAACTTGCTTAGTCCTCAACGATTGAGTACAGTAGTCTAACTAACTTCTCTCTACTATTTCTAGGATTTCTTTTTTTTTCTATTTAAGGTTTTATTTTAAGCATATTTAATTCGAATTTCCAATTATAGTTCGAGAGACGATTCGAAATTCTGGATTTTAATCATATGACAATGAAAGTTCGTGCCGAAACAGCTAGTGGAACAGAAAGCTTTTCAGCCACATATCGGAAAATTATGCCTTGAGCATAATATTCCTGCAACTTGAAATTTTTCAAGCCTAGTTGCCATAACTAAACTGGTGAAATGGGACAAATTGTTTGCGAAAATCTATGAATGATTTTATGGGATATAAATAATTTTTTGTTCATGTTTTTTTTTTGTTCCTAAACATTTAGCTTATCAAGAGCACAAGAATTCTGAAAAGCAGAAAGGTTGAAAATCTATGAGTTACAATCATTTCTTTTATCTGTCTTATGACATCTTTTAGAATGTCTTCTTTATCATCTTTGGACCATTTTTATTCTTTTCCTAAAGTTTTCAAAAGTTCCAATTCTAGCAACCAATTTTTATGAAGAACTTTCAACTAATCTTTTTTGAAATAAATGTCTAGAAAAATAATAGAGAGAATGTAAAGGGCAAGTTTTAACTTTTGATCTTTTACTGATATGAGACTAGCTAGCAAGTGGAACTTTATTCTATGAGACTTCCATTTATTCTAGGTTAGAAGACTCCCTTGCGACATTATTATATCAACAGTTGATCAGTGACATTTATGAAATCAACAGAAACATATTAGTAATCAAAGCATCTGGAAGTCTCGAAACGCTTATTCCGCATGGATTATTAGTTCTCTGGCACTTGTCCATGAACTGATCCGAGAAATTTAATGGCAAATGTTAATGTTTCCTCTTCATCATGAAGCACAACTGAAGCTGTGGCTCATTCATTTCAATAATTGAAATCATAATGATACTTTCTTCTTGACATCATATCATCTTTGTCAGAATTCACTGCCATTTTTTTACATGACCTTTTATTAGGTCCAACCGTATATACATATACTTTCAAACTGATTTAAATTTCTTTTCTGTCAGTATGATTGCATTATCATTGTTTAATTATGAGCTTTTACGTATGAAGAAATATCACATTGAAAAACACAGAGTTTTTGCTCAACTAAAATTTCGCTCTAACTTTTGTTAAAATCAAGATCTTGTAAAAATTCCAGATTTTAATTAAGATTTCAAATTAAACATAGGTTGAATTAGAAACATTTTGTCATTTGAAGATTGAGTTCGCTTCATTTTTTTTAAAAAAAATTGGTACAATTTAATTCCGTCATAGGTGACTTCTTCATAGGCAACTTTCTCAATGTCTAATTATATTGTAATTAATAATGACTGCGTAGTAAAGCTTTTGATTTGAGTGTCTTTTTTTCTCGCTATATTTGGTTACATAAAATAATTCTCTCCGTTTTAAATGAAGTAATTGATGCGGAAATCAGCAGTTTGACAAGACTCAAGAGTATAGGGAGACTATTCCCAGTTAGCTGAAAAATTCTTTGTATAAGCCTAAATGACCATTTACTGACCATTCTGCAAGTGCTTGTTGTAGACAAAATCAACCACAAATGAGTTCATTCCTAGGTGATGCATCAGCGCTTTCGATTATCTCACCTTTTGGTTATTTTTGACTCTGAATCTATTATTTGTTTCTAATAAGTATTGGTTACATTGACACAAATAAAATCACAAATGAAATTAAATTAAAAATAAGTGCTGGAAGTATTATTAGTGATTATAAATGTAGGAATTTCATTCAGTTAGTTTCACAATTTCCATCTTTCCAAATCCCTCATACACAGGTCCCTGGAAGAATAATTTTCAGATTAATTATTAGTGAAGTTAAGCACCTAATCAAAAGAGACAGTATAAAAGTTAATGAGATTTAGTACCTTATGAAATGTTGTAGCTGCTACCTCCAAATCACAATAATATATAATTATCACGAATATAATTATTGCTGAAGCCGTTAAAATATTTTTATTGAGTCAGAGAAAATATTTGTTCGACCCTAAGCAAACGCAGTAAAATGTCATTATATATTTGCTCGAATTATAGCATTTGAAATGGTGAAATAATTATTAAACGGCTATCAAATGAGAATTACTCTTCAAATTAGACTTATTCGTCAAATAAAAACAGAATGAAAGCTTACTGTCGCAGACTGGGGAATTTTGTTGCTTTTGTACCACTGAAAATGATACAAAATTCAAAGCTATTTAGCAATTTTCAAATTTTTCTCTTTGTAACATGAAACAATCAAGAAAAATTTTATTAATTCCAATTTAATTCAACTTCGTCTTAAAATAATTTCAAAGTGGGACTGGAAAGATTGAAAAAAGTGAAATACATTTGACAGTAGAAGACACATCAGTTGGTCCATATCCACTAAAGCAGTCAGTTAATCGAAAATTTATTTTACTTCTAATTTTATAATCGAAATGTATTTTTTTTACATTACCGAGACAATCCCTAAAATCTCTCGATATTTAAGAACAAATCCAACTACTGCCTAAATTTCTTACACATAACACTTTCATGGGACCATTATTTCTTCTAATCGACTTTATTGACCTCTTTGAACTTTTCAATAATTTCCATGTTGCTTCTAATTCTCTAGCAGCGGTTGGTGTTAGAAATATAACCGAGATTACATAAAATCTATTATCCCTTGTTATAACGATAGTATCCATCAATCTTCTCTAAAGTGATAAGATTGATTTTACTACCAAATTTCATCTTTTCATAAATTACCTTTCCCTCGCTATCTTTGCTTCATCTTCACTCTAATTCAAACATTTGAAGTTGGGACGTCGAAGTACTATCATCTGATAGCATTACAATAACAATTCTTTCGTGCATAATTGTTGAAGTGGGATGGTATAATCTTGTTGTGAATTTTCACATTGTGAAGTAATCATCATTGGTATATCAGAAAATCTCTGAGATGTCACACGAATTACAACATGAAGAATACAGTGGAAAAAAACAGTTGCGGATCAAAAAGCCAATATTTTCTTTTGTAAAATCCATTTCGACATTTCATTGCACTGCATAAGTAGTAGGATTGATTAATGTTTAATTACTATGTGATTTATCTACTGAAGAATCAGAATAAATTGAGAAGATGCTGAAAGAAGTTTAATGTGTAGGACCAAAGAATTAAGGATTTAAAGCCTAAACAGCCAATGGATTGAATGATTTGATACCTGACATCGTAGCAGCGATAGAATTCATGCTGTCATCACTGACCAAAATAAGAGGACAGCAGAAATAAATAGAGGAAAGTTGGATAGAGCAGAAATAGAAGTTAAAATCTTTTAAGGATAATTTGAAATTTTTATAGCTGTCTTCAACATTAATGTTAATTTCTTTAAGAGCCCTTACTATGATATTTCGATTTTCTCATAGTTACATTATGAGGCTTTCTAAATGAAGATAAGATTTTTTCAGAACAACTGATAAAAATTAGGAAAAAAAAGTGGTACAGAAGTTTGTCGTGTAATACCACCAGTAAAGCAAGTAATTATAACTGTTATAAATTGCAAATTTCGAAGCATAACAAAGATATTCCTTCTTTTCTTTTGTTTGCTTAACTTGCAAAACAGCTGTTGAAAAAAAAAAAAAAGAAAGATTAGAACAAATTTGATATGCTGTAATGAGTGATGATCGACGTATGCCCAAGTGTTGAAGATTAGGGAAATGATTACAGAACTGAGCTACATGTTTTCTCATACATTTTTCTCGTGTTTAAATTTCAATATTTGCTTAGATTTAAACAAAAAAAAAAAAACATTGCAAACATGATCAGATTTGTCTCTTCGTCGAGCTATGAGAAAACTACGGGTTATCACACCTTGATTACGACGGATAACACTTTCTAGTGCTATACGGTTATATACAATTTAGAAGTCTTTTATTCCCTGCTTATATCATGCATGCATGCATAATCGCTTTTCAAAAGTAGAAATTACTATGGCAAATATTTTCGAAATTGCTTGCTGACCATCATATAATATCTTTGAATATAGTTGGACATCAAGCACAAGATGATAATAGTGTCTTTGCATTATGTTGAAACTTTAAAAGTGGGCAAAAAGAATGGTGGAATGATTTGGTTCTTGTTTCAAATTAAAAAAAATCTCCAACTTTTCATTTTTTCTTTCTTTCCGAAATCTTATTTTTGTTAGCCTATTTATCATTGTATCCTTGTCGATTGTTTGTTGATGTTATCTAATGGCTCGGAATGAAATCCAAATATTCAAACTATTTCAACGAAGGAATTCATTTGTTGTTGCTTTCCGCTATTGTTGTCACTAATGAATCCGTTCCATGACATAGTTGCAAGTTTTCCCATTGCTTTCTCCTTTAAAAAAACGATACCGCTTCGCTTTTTTGTTTGGTTATTTTTCTCTTAATTGATATTTGCTTTCAAGCGAATGATACATTTATAAAAGAATCCATTAAAAATATCATTTTGAAGAAAAATCTATCTTAGTGATCTTTTTAGTGGAGACAGATTTAAATAATGTTAGAATGAGTGATATCATTACTGCAGTTAAATGTTAATTTCCTAATATGCTCATTAATTTCGAAAATTTACAAGGTATATTTTCTTTAAATCAAAAAGGTTAACAACTTTTTTGACGATATTTGTAGTTCCCATTTCCCCTTTTTTTTTTTCTTTTCTTCAAATTAATATTCTTTAAATTTATGCCTTGATTTTTTTTTGAATTTTGAGAAATTAATTTAACAATACTAGTACTTCAGATTCTTTGTTCTTTGTACTTAAATATTGTGTAGTTTAAATAAATTTTCTAAGGATGTATAATAAAATAGGAAAGTTGCCGTAACTGTCAGTTTAAGTTACCCATCTTTTTTCATTTCTTTCCCGTAGTCGTATTGACAATTAATGTTAATACTCGTAGTTCTGGAGAAGAGAAATGGTAACTCAAGAAAATGGCACGAAGATTTGTATCAATTTGCCAAAATGCCGCCGCAATGCTGTCACTCAAAATTTGTATTCTACGCACATGGACCGACAAACAAACGGATGGACAGAAAGACCCATAGCCATCAAATGTCATTTCCCTTCATCTACCAGACCCTTTCCGTATCTTTTTAACCTTCAGATCGATAAGATTCATTGCTGATAACTTTGTAATTATCAGATTACTTTTACTCTAATACCTTCTTACTATTTTCTTCGTAAATGAAGCAGATCATTAATGTTCAGCTATTTGCTCCATTATTGATCAAACTATGCTAATCGCCAAGATCTATTAATTCATTTCAAATTATTCTATCTATTCTTTCATCAAGAAAGAATATCAAATGGCAATGTCCAAAATTAATGTCGTTTAGGATACCGTTTACCTTCTGTATTAAGTATTTTTATTACAGTGATGCTTTTTTATCGTACAACTGTTTTTATCGTATCCTTTAATACAAAATGAAATCTGTATGATGTATGATGTTTGCATGCGACGGATAGGTGTGGAACATACCTGATACAAAGTGCCGTTAATCATCTTACAAACAACATCGATCATGGAATTGTAAAATTTCTGGTAAACTACGGTGGATCGTCCCAATATCTGAATCACTGTTTTTTTTTTGTTTACTTTTGAAAATTGACAGAATTTTTTAAAAATTTTCTACACACACACACTTTAAAAATCAAGTATAAATTTACGATACTTTTTGAAATACAATAAAAGGACATAATATTTTTTCGAGGAGGTATTGATTTCCAAATAGAGTCAAAAAAGATTTACCTAATTAATTTTCTCGAACGACAAAAATATTACACAAATATTCTTAACGTCAAAGTTCACATTAGTGAACAATATCTTAGTAGGGATACATTTTAATCTAAAAATATTATTTCTATCAAGATATTTAATTAGAAGGAGCAGTTAGTGAAAAGTTCCAAGCATAGAAAATTTCATGGTCAGTTGATCAGATATCATTTGTTAGTTACTAAATGAGATACCTACGTTTCATTTCATACACAATTTATAATTGGATGTCCAACTCCCAGGAGACATTTTTCTACAAAGACTATTATTTTTGTTTATTTGTGTCGATAAAATTTTTGCTTTAATTCTTTTATTTTGTGCTTCAATGCACTGCTCACTTATAATGATTGCTATTTCTCTTGGGGCGATAACGACTTGTTATTTTAGGAAGGTAAATGATAAACATTGCTTTTTATTTATAGTCTTATTGAGAAAACTTTTCAAGTACTATATATTCTAATTTTCTTATACTAATGGATAGTTTTCAGTTTTCATTTAAGTACATTTTATGCTATTGATAAGATCGAATTTCACATTGAACATATATTCTCTTAAAATCTCTTCTAAAAGTTAATATTTAAAATCAAAACTCCGAATTCGATATTAGAAAGTTTTTTTTTTTTTTTTTTCAAGTTAAAAATTCTAATTGCAACCCAAATCTTTCAAAAATTGCAAAATATCATTTTTGAAAAATCTTCAAAAAAGAAAGTGCAGTAAAAATTGCTCTGGTTTACGAAAATTTTGTCGACTAAATTCGCGAAACTAATTCGATTAGCGGACCTTAACGAAAATGCCCTTCAATGCATCATCGATTTCACAATAATTTTGTTGTTTAATGTTTTTTTTTTCTTTTTTTTCCCATTTTTTTTTTAATTTTTTTTTTTTTTTTCTTTTTTTGTAGAGCATATAAATTTGTATGTTTATTTGTATAGGGTGCACTGATCATTATCAATATATCTGCTACTACCTATACCCATTCTCATACTGATTATGCGCAAAGTTTTGAATGCATTTAGCGGAAACGTTTAATATAAGCTTTTATGGCTTAGCTGCAGTATCGTAGATTCTTTTTTTGAAGCTAATTTCAATGCCCTTTTTTAAAAGACTGTTCTCCACTCATCTGATTGCCTAATAACGCGGAAGTAAAGACTGTTATCTCATCGAAAAATTTCAACGATCTCGCAAAATTTAACTTTTTCATAAAGAAATGATGCAATTTCTTTTGCTTTTGTATTACATAATTAACAAATTTTCAAGTTAAATCATTTCTTTTCGGGTAATTTATTTTTGTCTCTTATACTTTTCCTCCGTCATTTTTTCAATGAAAATGAAACTAAGAAACGAATACTAATGTTAAAGAGAACGAAGGTATTTCATTTTACATTCGATGAAATATAAATGCTTAGCTTTGCTTCGTATTTATTACATGGTGGTGTACATTTTTGTAAACAAACTGATAACAAAATTACTACTATTAAAAAAAAATTCAAACGGTATAAGTTATAGTATGTACCGAAGAAGTAAAGTTCATTAATACTAAAATCACGCTGCTACGACAAATGTTTTTCTGTTTTTTTGTTTTTTTGTTTTTTAGGGATGCGTAATGCGTTCGGTACGATCAGATCTGCAAAGCTGACATCCGTTGCGCTTCGCAAAAAGCTGTATATGATGTACAAATCACAAGACGATATTTTCCGCTCAAATTCTTTATAACAGAATAAAAGACTGAAATTGCTTTATTTTTCAAGAAAAGAAGATGAGGAAAAGTTTATCTGACAGTCAAGAATTTTGTGATTAATTAAAACGTCAAGGTTAAATTCAGGTATTCCTAGTGATTTCACTCAAAGGACGTCTTAAGAAATACATTCAATCGTATACGTAGAACTATCGTTGTAGAATTATGAATATCTATTACAATTAAATTGACTCAAAGTATGGCATGTGTTTTGTTATTAAGCATAAATATCATTATCACAGCAATGATTATAACTTTTGAGAATGATTGACCTAAAAATATTTTTGGCATAAACACCTATAAAAGTTTTAATGTCATTATTGTTGATCATTAAGGAACATAAGGTTGTTGATACAGATTACAAAGTGTAGCCTGTCATATCTCCTTTATGCTGATGACACGAAGGTTATAAAATGCCCGCTGTGTAATGTACAATAACCATGCAGTGATTATACTACAACATATCACATTTAATTATCGGTATCTTTTCTTAGGTACTTATACTTATTTATGATTAAATTCGGAGGAGGGGTTTCGTTGATCAATTATTAGATTATAATAGCGATTGCAAAATGGCATTCATCGTTTTCCATGCTTCCATGTAAAATCCAAATAAAAATTAGAGGATGTACAAAGTCCATTTCGAAATATTCAAATTCTGACTGTAAAACACAAATTTATCATACAACTTCTTCATCAAAGCTAAGCCGGAATTAAAGTGTTTTTATGGAAATGCTATCTATACTTTTATATAAGTTTTATGTTCCTTCAATCGTTCTTTATCCCAATTTTATGTAAAATGTGACGTAAATGAAGCTGATCACGACTTCCACGTTGGCGTAATTATTAACTAATCGTAATCAAGAAAGATCATAAAGAAGATTCCGCAGTTGATGACGCCACTTTAATATTAGTATTTTATATGTCTAGTAAAATGATCATATTCATTAGGACCAACAATTTTTCTGTTCTTTATCTATTTTCATTTATTTACCTGTACTGTTTGTAAACATATCATTATCAAAATTGTCCGATCCGATCCTGAGCACATTGTTCCAAATGTTGTTAAGGCAAATCATTATTTAATATATGGCCAAGGTAGGAGAAACTAAGAAGATATGAGAAATTCCGTTATGTTATTATAAATTTTAATTTTTATTATATCAATTTTAGCTCTTACTTAGTAGGTAACCTTTTTATTTTGACCGTGCGAATGCTTTGAAATATTATATTGACAGGTAATTGCATTGATCTGAAACGCTTGCTGTTTCAATTTACAACTGTGAAATTCTTTATTCCTTTCGTCTTCGTTGTCAACCATTATTTTTACAACATTCCAAAAGTCTAAAGCTAACATTTTAAATGAACAAAAAGAACGAAAACGGTGAAAAACAAATGAAAATTCTAATGGAATAATGAAAAACATAAAATTAATTCGCATCATTTTTCAAATACTAATGATGAGAAATACTATGAATGAGCGAGCCTAATGTAAAGAAGTGTTAAATTAGGGTCACCTTGTAGTGAAATATTAAGCAAATGGACAAAGGCATGAATCAAATACAACACTTGTAGAACAAAACATATTCGTTTTTCAATTTTAAAATTGTCTGTCGAATATAAGATTATGATAATCTTCTTATAGTTAGCAATTAAAAAATATTATAGTTATGAATTAATTGTTATAAGTGAAGCAAAAAGCAGCGTAACGATAAAAATTGGAACTTTTTCCAACTAGACAAAAAAGTAGTTATGGTAAAATGTCCAACCAAGTGATAATTATTCATCTATATCGAAATGTTGCAAACAACGTATTGAAATCATAATAATTTAATTTAGCACTGATCTGTTAATCTAAGCTATCTTGTACTGCCTAATCTCAAAAATAATCGTGAGTTTCAAAATACTTTGGAAAAAGCACCAGTCTCTTTCATGATCACATCATCATCGCTACTAATATGATATTATATCAAACGCTTTCCCAATGCATAAATCAGATTTATAATTTCAATGATATTTCACTTTTTCCTATTTCATAACCTTCTCACGTGATATTTCACGTTTTCCTATTTCATATCCTTCTTACGTGATATTTCATCAACAGAGAGGATGAGAAATTAGAAATATTTAAATATTAGGCTATTACACGGCCATATTGCTATTATCGTAACAAAACCGCCATTATTGCAACAGTTAATAAACCATTTCATAATTTATCTTCCGCTTTCTTCACTTTGTCTATATATTTATAATGGGACACGTTTTTTTTCATCTAAACGTTTTCTTTTCTTAATGTGTGAAAATTCCTTCTTCGATAAAAGTAGCCTTGAGAAAAGTAAGTAAGAAAGAGGCCATATTATCTATTTCATCAACAAGTTCATATTTTCCCTTAAGCACTTTACTGTTTCCGTACGTTTATACTATGTATCAATTTTCTTTCTAAAAGTTTCTCTTATTTTATCTACCATAATATTAGTATAACACATTTAAGTTGTAAGCAAAATTTGTGATGAAAATCATTTCAAATACGATATTCCTAAAAGTTCTCATACATTTTGGTTATTCTGTTTATTTTATTCATTGGAATTAAAGAATTCCCATCTTCACATAATGAACAATTTTCTGAAGATTGTTTCGTAAAATGATTTTACTAATCTTGCACTTAACCTAGACTATTCTACCTTTCTCTGTTTCCTTTTCTAAGGAAAGATTGAAAGTAATAATATTAATAATGTCTTCATTAATTAGATAAAACTGTCAGATTCAATAAATTATTGTCATTCTTCAGAATGAAAAAAAACCTAAATGGGATCATTTCACGATTTACAAATTTTTATAATTAAACTTTACAATCAAACAATAATTTAGAGCGTAAAATTTGTATTTATTTAAAAAGATTGTCACAGAATGGAAACGTTCGAAAAAAGTTAGGAAAAATAAGAGACAGATCATTAAATAGTATGATGCGTATGTGACCATTATGACCATTTTTAATGTCATCAGTTCATCGTAAAAGTTCAATTCTATGATTAGTCTTATTCTATTTTATTTACTCATTCTTCTTATCTCTTTAGCAACAAACTAATTCAATTTAATTTTATATTGTAAGTAGTGAAAATTGAAAATGTTGAGAACTTTAATGGAGAAATTTATGTTCTAATGCTCGGCTAACTATTCACACAACTTCAAAAGATCATTTGAATTAGTTAGATAATATACAGCATTAAAGAAGCTAAAATAAATCCCTCAACAAATAAAACTTATTTCCATTAATCAGTGAAAGATAAATATCAAGGGGACGAGAGAGAGGAGAGAGAGAGGGAGAAAGAAAAAAAAAAATTGAGAGAATAGAAGAAAAGCAAGAAATATTTTAATTTTAATTTCGTATGAATTTGACTATGCTTTCCATAAAAATAGATGTTCGAATTTCGCACTATAAGCTTTGATTGACAGATTTGAAGTGAACTTCTCAAGTTCAAAAATTAGTCATTTAACTTTTTGATTAACTGCAACTTGTAGTAAAGCATTAAGCAATAGATACTAGAAGTATTTATTACTATTTATTAAATTAGTTTAGTGATAATCAGATTTGCATGTGATACTACTTTTTTTTAAAATTAAAGTTATTTAATTTTTACTCTGCGTTCAATTATCAGCAAGCAATAGGAATGAATTATTGCACATTCATTGTAGTTTCAACTACAATGAATGTATTGTATGCCTAAATAGCTTCAATATTAAATAATGATAGCAATTATATGATTTATTTCATCTTATCTGTTACTTTTGATACTTTCAAGTTAAAAGTGAAAAATAGTTTAAATTAAATGAAATAAAATATCACAGCATAATCTTTCTTAAACTTGCAAAAATTTCCACATCACAAAGTAAAAAATGAATGCAAAGATTACGGCGGGATACTTGAAGTTGTTGATAAAAATACACGATGTTGCTTTTCTCGGGCGGATAAAACCACTCTTTGCGGCCAGGTACTTGAACAGGGTTAAAGGAGTACACTTTGCTTATAGGATTATAATGGAAAGGTAAAAGCGAAAGGATGAATGGATTAGACGATAGAAAGCAAATTATTTTATCTCTTTTCGGTAGCTACTAATAATATATAGTAAACACGTGGGATATTTGACAACTTCATACGCAACAATTTTTAAGGAAAAGAAATTTGATTGTTTATTCATAATGCTTACTAGCACAATTAATGGCCAAATTTCAATTTCTTAACCTATGCAGAATTAATCTGTGACAATATCCTCGTCCAATAACTTCAATCCTACCAATTATTAATTACTGTTTCAATTTTTTTTAATTCCTAACATTTTCCACTTATTTGTCAAAATTGTTTGACTTTGTTATAGGTTTATAGAAGAGCATTTTTCCATTCATTTTCTTCAATCTTTTATTGTGCCTTATTTTGAAGTTTTCAAAAAAAAAAAAAAAAAAAAAGTGAAGGTATTGTCATATGATCAAATTTGAGTGCTGAAAATATCTCGAAAACAATTCTATCCTATATTTGATTAAATTGTCACAATGAAGCGAATTTGTCTCATATGACCTGAATATCACTATTTGCATAACTTTTTTTACCAATTTAAAGAAGATTTTTAAAATAAATTTTTTTTTTCGTTTTCCCTGTCAAACAGTAAAATGGAATGATGTTCTGACAGTGGTTTTCACGGCATCCCTTTTCATCATTTGAAAAATTTATAAAGATGCTTTTTTAATATAATAAAGAATTTCCCAAGCAGCTTTTTTCAAGTGCTGCACTCCTTTTTTTCTTTCTACTTATCTCTCTTCACATCTTTTCAAGGAATTTGAAGCCACTGAGAGCATTAATTAATAGCTTATTAGTTGAAATTTAAATTCGAAAAAGCGGATGACCATTCATCACAAATTTTTAATGTAATAAAATTTTTAAAATATGCTCAATAGAAAATTCCATTCATTACTTTACCTCAAGTTAATTTCCAATTATAAGTGCAATAATTGAGGCAGTAAGAAATGAAGTTTTTTACTGTCTCATAAAATTCTGAAGCAAATTAGATTTCGATCAATATGCAATTCAGATCTTTCATTTCCATTTACGACACTAATTTATCATATACTAAATTATGAATGTGATGGATAGCACACTTTGTCCACAATTTTCTTTAAATTATTAAACATTATTCAGTGTAAGTTCTCGAGAAACACATTAGCTTTCAAAGTTCTGGACATTTTGGTAGTATAGAAAAATTTGAAATTTCGGAATATTAGATCAAAGTATAAATGTTAGCAAATTTTTTGTATTTTATACTAAACAATAGAAGCAAGAATTTCAAAAGCTACTAATTAGCAATTGTGTCAATTTAATTGTTACATTTTGGCACTTCATTATCAGAAGAGCATGAAAGAGTTTCATTTCCAGCCACTTGAGCTAAGCTATCGAGAAAGCAAAAATATCGCATTATTATTGCATGATCGTTATTTCCTGTTCATGATTGTTTCCAGTTTATTGCCATAGTGGCTCATAAATAAGAATACAACTAATCCTAAAAACAATTATTGTCCAGTGTTACCGTAATCTATCGGGGATGATTACTAGGTAAAAATAATTTCGTCTGTATACGTTACATTCAACGAAGCGTACAAAATATTAACCTTTTTTGAATACTGAGTAATTCTTACCACATATCTTTCGCTTTTCTCCTATTTTCCATGTCTGATGCAAATAACTAACAATATCCAAAATTTAATAAGATCTGAAATTTAATCACATTTTACTGATCACTAATCCACTTCTCGATGCATATGAAATGAAATTATAATTACAGACCATACTGCTGAATATATTATAAAAGGTTGCAAATTTTCAAATAACATCTCTTCACATCATATTTGTTGAGATTTTTGTATCATCTTGAAAATTGATCTTGATTGAAATAAATGACCGCTGATAAGTGTCCATTTGTTTGGGTAAAAGGTGGGAGAGGGGATGAAATACATCATTAGTATTCTACTATCACAAAAATAACGCAAAATTCATCTAGTATCATCGAGTTATAAATGTTGTAAATTTGGAGATGATAAAAGCAAGCCGTTAATTATAATCGATTTATATGTGTTCCTCTATATGTCTGGGGAAAAATAAATGATCAATTTTACGGTTTACAGTTCCCGAATCGACTTCTAATTATAAGGTAAACTTAATAAGAATTTATATCTCATGCTTCTTATAGAAAAATGAATGAAGCAAATTGAAAAGCTAGTAGTTAATTTCATCTTCAACACCTGCCCTTAAATTCCCCATATTAATATAACAATGATTATTGACGATACTATCGACTGTAATAATATTAGCAAAGCTATCAGAATCATTGCTTTCTGTCAAACCTGAATTAATTAGTGAAAATAATTATTAGGACGTGAGATGTACAAATAAATGGATGCAATCGTGCATACAATTGAACTCGAATAATCATAATAGATGTTCTTTGTAATTGTTTAACTTTCGATTTAATTTGAAACTAGGTTGGATGATTTCTTTACAACAGTCACATCATTGACCTTTTGCAATTGTAATTATTAATAAGTAAATTAAATGGTTCATGCATATCACCCGTTAATTATTCGCCAACAAGTAATTCATACTTATAAGATGTTGAAAAGTCGGCTTCCCATTCCGACAAAGGATAAGATAGAAGAAAGAGGTACAATTAATTCAAAACTCTCTATACCATCTCTCTCTCTCTCTCTCTCTCTCAGCATTCCCAATCAACAGTAAATCTATGCAAAAAATCTTCTGGATTATTGATATCATTTCTCTTTGATTCTCTTTGCTTATTTCCCTCTTCATATTTTCATTGATAAGAAGTAGAATCGGATTCTTTTTAATTGGAGGGAAAATACAGTGACGAAAAATGGTTGGAGAACTGAAATGACGCAACTATAACAGTAATAGGGAATAGTACATCATGGTACATGAACAATGTGATTACATCAAACACAATCATTACTCTTCTTAAACCTTTCCGGATTAGCACCCATCAAACATTAAATAATACTATTTGATGGGATAGTGTTGAGATATAATCAGATCGGAATTACTACTACGATATTACCTGCTCACTTTTTTGTGCAAAAAAAAAAAAAAAAAAAAAAGTAAAATAAATTGATTTACAATGAACCAATAGATATAATCCTCCCAATTTATTATTTACTATTATTTCCATTATATGTATTTTGCACACTTTTAGAGTCATTTCATCAAATGCTATTAACAATACCTCATTATCGTTGCATTTATGAGATATATTTGATTCAAATATTGCTATTTAAAGATTTTGCATTAGAAAAATATTTTGCAAATTTATACACCTTCATTTTTTAATTCATTTAATTTGCTGAGGTTTTTAACTTTATTTATATATTACAATATGTTAACAATTCTGATCTGATATTTTCTAAATTTCTTATAAAGATTTAAAAAAATAAATATAATGAATAAAAGATAAAATATTCACCTTAAGAAAAATGGCGCTGTTGCAATGATTGCTTGAAAGAGCCTTACATATTTATATTTTCAACTTTTTAATTTCTCAGAAATCAGAATTAAAAATTCGAAAAATCTGAAATTTTAAGCACTTTTTTGAAATGCTTTGTTTGCGATCTTTGTTGGAAACGGCTTATTTGATTGTCATTAAATTTCTTCATCGACAACTGAGTCGGTAATTTGATTAAATTTAAATTAATTACGTTCAAACTAAGCGTCAGAGTGTCTGCTCCGATCGCGTGGGAAGAGTCGGAAGCTACTTTTCTTTTGTTACCGGATCGGGTAAAGCGAAATGGATAGATGGAAAAAGATATATACACAGATGCAGTACATTTACTTGAAATGGTGTTAGCATCATTTTCGGACTGGGCATTAGTACCATTTTTATAAATATCTGTGTTAATCTCTTCGCATGTATATCGTGGGTGGATAGATGGGTAAATGAGTGGGTGCATGTCGGTATCTAAGATGATTAATGAAGAACAGTTGAGATAAGGCGAAAGACGGATATCGGGACAAATTAGTATTAGAGCGGAGATTGCTCGTGCGCGCCCCACAGAACTAGTCATACTAACATTGGATGATAAAATTAAGCTTATCCTGTTAGAATGAGTGAAATGTATTAATATTTCGACATTGGAATTTTTGAAATTTGATTCTTTACGATCAAAACCTATCAAATAATTTTCTTTTAAGATTTTAACTTAAAAAAAGAATCGCATCTTTTCCTTAATAGTAATTGTTGCAAGGAGTCAATATTAAAAACTTTAGGTTGCTACGTATAAATTATAAAACTAGCAATAACAAGATCCATTTATCGTTTCCATGGGATTTTTCAACATCTGACAGTTATTTAGAGGAGTAATTAATATTTATATTCTTAAAAACCAAAATTATATGTTCCGTATTTAAAACTGTTTGAAATACTTCAAACACTGACTGGTAATTTCAAACTTGAAACTTCGAAATGCAGTACTAACGGCAGTTGAAAACTTGAATTCCTTTGAAAGGCCACAAAACCTCATTTTCACCTCCTTATTAACAATAACAAAATTAAAAAAATCAAAATTAAATCGATATTTTAGCACTGTATCCATTAAATTTCAATTATTGAGCCATACCATTTTCCTTGCAAAAAGAAATCCTTCAATTGATTGTGTCCATATTTGCTTAATATCTGATATGTTTCGTATTTCATTTTATATTTTCCAATCCTCATTTATACCTTTATAAAATATATTATAATTTGGTTAAATAGAATAAACGAAGGTTAAATCGATTTATGGTTCCAATGAGCTAAGAAAGATGCTATAGTTATCTTAACTCAAGGGGGTCATTTATAATATTTCGGCACATGTCTGTTATTCATCTTACAGTATATCTGATTACACTTGTCAATTATATAAATAAAATAGTTAATAACATATGTGTAATATTGCATACGATAAATTCCATCTGCTACTTATGGTAAAATCATTAATGCTTACATGTGAAAATGCTTACCGTATAAAATTGAACTGTAATTTATTATAAATTGTAATAAAATTAATTAGGATTATTAAGTTTGTGAGTATCATCAATTCAATCTATCTGTATAAAATAACAAAATCAGTAATGTATAATTATTTTAAGTAATGTTGTTGACAGTAAAAATCATTGCTGAAACAATCTCTGATATTTGTTTATTAAACAACAACAGTAATACTATTAAAGAGAACGGAATAGTTTGATAAGGACAGATGAATATGAAGGACTGTCCTTTTCATCCAAGAAAAAAATTACCGTAATATAATGTTATACCACAATCTGGATCAAGCATACAATATCATACTTACCTGCTTTTTTTTTCTTTTTTTTTTTTTTTTTTCACTTATTATGAGAAAAGAGAAATATCTCAATGATAATTAAGTTCAGAAAGGTACATCATCTTTCACATACAAGTAATTAATCATTACTTAATGATATTTATGATAGAATATGACAACATATTTGAACTGTTAAAGGTAATAAATAAGATGAAGACATACATACATGTTATACTATAATTGAATTTGACATTTTTCATCTTTTCATAGCAATCTATCCAAATACTTACATTTACTTCATTGTAATAATGATCCTTTATGTAACAAATAACACAATAAATTCAATTCAATAATTATGAATTACCCTTTGAACCAATCATAGTAAGGGGTGGTGCTTCTGTATTAAAGTATCCGCCTACTCCACTATGATATGGCATGGTCGATGGCTGGCTGTCAAAATGTAAACCACGTCGTATGTGTGTGTGTGTGTGTGTATGTGTATGTGTGTGTATGTGTGTGTGTATGTGTGTGTATGTGTATGTATGTGTATGTATGTATGTGTGTGTATGTGTATGTTACTAAGACATGCAATTAAATGTGCCTGCTTTAAGAAGTGTTGATTTGATGATAACTGTAGATGTTTTCTGTGCTTTCGTAAATATTTTTATAGGAGTGAAAAAATGAAAGAACTCTTTAGGGAAGAATCATCCGTTCGGAGATTGGAATCATATCGGAGATGAATATGTTCATTTCTATAGCAATATTGATTGATATTGATAAGAATATTAATATTCATCTTAACCAGCGTAATAATTTGTAAATTGTTGAAGAAATAAGTGTCTGGAAAAATTTTGAATATCAGTGATCGTTTAGAATCAAATGTATGTTTATAATATATGTATAAGCTTGCATACTTGTGTTTAACATTGTTGATTATTTACAAATGTAGCAAGAAAGGTAACTTCATTAGTAACGCTTTATTAGTGATTATTGATGATTAATTATCATATAATGATAGAGATATGAGATGAGAAAATATTTCACTTTAATTTTCAAGGAGTAGGATTATTCAGAAATCTTCACAGAATCCAATTTAGTATTGGTCTTTTTGTTTTTTTTTTTTATTTTTTTATTTTTTTACTTGCCCGAAAAATATTCGAAAATTTTTTTTACTGTTTTAAAAACGATCAAACATTTATCAATTGCCTGATTTCTTTCGTCTTTCCGATGACAACGATGCCCCAAAATTCACTTGCTTTCTGCTTATTTTTTGCAGCTGTTTTCCATTTCTAAAACAAATTGAAATAGGAAGGAAAAAGGGTGCCAGTAGAAGTGAATATTTTTTTGTGCTCCGTCATGAAATTAATTACTGAATGATAATTGTTCGTGAAATACTGTAAGGAACGTTTACAATATAATTTTATGATTTCAGTTCTGTTTTAACTTGTAGCCATAACCTTCTTTTGAATTATTAGAGAAATACAAGAGAATTTGATACGAAGGTCATGAATGTTGTAAATGGTTCATGATTTAAAAGACCCTTCCCAATCTTTGATTGCTTTTTTGATATGTTATCCCCATTGATGATGCGAAATACTTTTATGAAATGTTTTAGTTTACGTTCAGGACAGGTAAAATGAAACTTTTTTTCACTCCATTTATAGACATTCCCTCCTTAATTCCAAACATTTATATATTTCAGCTTCAAATTAGCTATAAAACTTCGCAGTAATTTCAGTTGAAAATGCTTGAAAAAATTGATATACATCTTTTTCTCATTTTCTATTCCTAAATAGTCTTTTCAAATAACTTCTTGTTTATTTGCTCCTAAAAACATATGCTACAAAACGTGAAAAAGAATTTTCCCTTTCGTCTTCAGATGATCTTTTTTATTTCTATAAATTTTATTTTTAAAAGCCAATAGTTGTTAGAAATGGAGTCAAACTTATCATTGTCACGAGTAATTTACTTCTCCTTACAAAACGTGTTTAAAGGATTTCATCAGATTTTTTGAAAATATCCTGTATTTCATTATAAATTGTTTGCTACAATAATAAGTAACTTCTTCATTTTATTAGTTGCTTAGTTAGCAACAACGATCAGATTGATTCCAGTTGAAAACAAATAAGCTATGATTAATAGCAATCGGTCTGATGTGCAATCTTAATAGGTCATAGGTTCATCGTATATTGAATATGTTTTATTTTTATGCAATTATGATATAATTAATCAATTACGATTTGATGAACATGTTTTATTTGAGGAATAGGAAAGGAATTTGCTACAAAGTTATGTTAGGCTTTAAAAACATTATGAATGATGTAAAAGATGGCTTACAATCTAATAGACCCCTTTTTGACCTTCGATTGCTTTTTTTTTTTTTTTTTTTCAATGTGATATAAATCAACAAAAGACCATTCATGTTTGTTTGCACTGTTTAAACAAGCAGACAAAAAAGTTGTCCTTATCAGAATAATCCAATCACAAAGATGAAGCACGTTCCCCTTCCTCTTCTGCTTCCTCTTCTCGCCATTTCAAACTAACAGGTTGCATCTTATTTTTTTTTTTTTACCATTTTGTGTAATAATAGTTACACCTCTCCCTCTAATAACTTTATTGTTGTAAACATTGTGAATAAACATTTATGAAGTTGAACTTCTAAAAATATTATTAAGAAATTGCCGGAATTGTTTTGAAGCAATATTAAATAATATTATTTTATCGAACGATTCCGTGGAAATACATAGATTAGAAAAGTTAAGAAGAATAAATCATTTATGGTATAATGTTATTCAGAAATAACTCAATATGCTCAGAAATAAAATTTCATTCATTTTGATAATCATAAAGTTACTTACCGTTAGCACCTTCTGTTTGTTGTATTCATCGAAATCATTAGTCGGAAATTATCTTATAAGCTTACAAATACTTTTTTAAATTAAAGTTTTATAAATATCAGGCGTATGATATCTATGCATGAGTGCGAAGATGCGTTTCTCGATGGAATCAATATTATGCGGTCAAGTGGACAACAATGGTGCTACAGGGCGCAAACGTCCCCATGAAAGTTGTGACAAAGACGCCTGTGTCGATAATACAAATAAATGCAAGGAATCAAGCAGTGAGGTTTTGAGGGTAAGCAAAACTTTTATTTAATTCTAACTTATTCTCCAAAACATTTCGCATAGTGAAAAATTAGTTATAGAAAAATCAATTCTTTTGATTATTTCATTTAATTGCATAAGAAATATTTTGAGTTATAACAAGTTGCTTACATAGAATGTTCTCATTGGATATTTGATGATAATAATGATACTGGTACTTTATTTTTCCAGGCCAGTGCAAGTCCAGATCGACCGGAAAGTTCATCGTTAAACAGCACTAACAATAATGTAACGCCTGTTCAAGGTTCAAATTCACGATCATCGCACTTAATCGACAGCAATTTTTTTCCGGAAGAGCATATAAGCAATAAAATCGACGTATGTTTAGAAGTTTGGAAACGTTTGGAAAATATTTACGATCGTTTTATTGAATTAAAGAAAATAAATTCTCAACTCAATATCTTTCTCACTTTATAAGCAATAAATTAAATAGTTCTGACTCAAGCTTTTAAATCATTAACTGAGTTTTTCATTAAAGTTTTCGGATTGCTACAATGAAAAGAATTAGCAGCAAATTTTAGTAATCATTGATAAAAAGTCATAAAATGTTACTAGCTGTTATTTCGATTGGATCGAAAAATTTTGAGATGATATTGAATGTTCTCGAATTTAAAATTGATAGTCCTACTTCAAAATTGAATGACTGGGCGGCGATAGATCTTTTATCCAATCATCCATTGCTGCTTACAACAACAGTGATGGATGGTTTGCGTTTATGGCTTTCTAAACTGTTAACGAATAGCTCTGCTGCCACTTATGCTGTCTTAATCAGCGTATACTTTTCGTATCGAATAATTTGCTACCGTATTGCTTCAACATTTTGATACTTCTTTACACTTATCACTGATCATTGGAATTTTATTATCATTTCCTTTATGAAAAATGAGTCATATATCAATTCTAAACTCTACGTATAAATGACTTTCGTATTGCTTTTAATTTGTTTATTTTTTTGAAATCTTAACTATAGCATCTGTTGACAAGTATAATAGCATTTGATGCATTTTGAAATTGTTTTAAATATTTCTATTAATTTTTGCGATTTTTGATCTTTGTTATTTTAGGCTCATCAGGCTAGTTGTAGTACGAAATACACGAGATATTCTAAATCAGGGAATCAGGAAGGAATTGTCAGCAGAAGAAATGCTTGCAATGATGGGAAAATGGGTATCATCAGGTCTTCTAGATCAGTAAGTAATTATTGTATATGTTTATAAATTGTATTACTTACTAATCAATTATTTCAATCATACTATACAACTTGTTTCATTATTATGCCCATCTTCTGAATTTGATTATATTAACACTTTATCAAATGATGAATAATTGTTATGCTAACGTAATCGAATTATATTTTGAATAACAAACGCAGATTTTATCCACTTAATATCAGGAAATAAATTTAAAATTGATTTCTCATTGATCTCTGAATAACTAAGTGTTCGACAATCTTTTCATGGTTGAAAAAAGGAAAAAATTATGCGAGAAAAGAAAGTTAATTTTGTCGAAAAAATCTTTTTGATTACTCTGTATATTCTTTAATTATATGATTATAACTCTTTTATTTCTTTACGAATTGCAAAGTTCTGAGTTTAATAATTTTGTAAAATTAATTGTTTTTCAAATGCATCAAAAAATTTCTTTGAATAATTGCTGTTATTTTCCTTGGGTAAATGGAAAGAATGATGAGATAGTTGAAGGAAATTCAGCAAAATCTCCCACTAATCTTCAAATTCAAAAGAAGCAGTATTATTATAATTTATTTCTGTTTTTAAACGGAGTCATAATACTTGGTTCATGTAGTAAAACGACAATAAAAAGAGACGATATCATATCTGTCATTCTTCCTAGAAAATACCATTTCCAAGAATTAGATCACCAAGGTAACATTTGTCGCATTAACAGTTGGTTAATCGCTTCAACAGTGTCAAACAACTACTGTTACGCAATAAGCTGCAATACGGTGCCGCTTACCGACGATTATCTCATACATTAAAGTAACCCCTATTGATTATGGATCATTTAACATTGTTGAATTGAGCTGTGTATTCCGTCCTCTTAATTACCATTCTCTTCTCTTTTCTTCCGCATTACGCAACCTCATCTATGTACTATGTTTATTATTTTGCGCTGCTTTTTTCCAATCAGTGATTCAAGTTTTACTGAGATTTCGCTGATGAATCAAGAAGATTAAGGAAACCGAATTTTTTTAACTCAAAAATCTTCAAAAATGTTGGTATATTCAAAATTTTTGATGCATTTGTGTTTGAAAAATCGAATTTGAAATTGCTGCAACATGCAAAAAACAGGCCTATAAATGTATTTTATATACTAAAAACCTTGTAGAAATGCATCTCATGTCTTCAGGAAGGTTCAACATCGCCAAACTGGTCAACTAATTTTGCCAAAGATACCAATCGACCGGGTTCAAGTTTGGAAATATATCATGAACCACTTAGTTTTAGTTCAGATGATGAGGGTCATTGCGATGATAATTCGAGGTATTATAAAAGCAGTTGATACGAAAGTTTATTCACAATTAACAATGAAAGTAATTTAAGTTCTAATATTGAATTTTAGTGGATTGAAATGATTAAAATATTCCTAATATTGATTTTGTTAAGGAACAGTTATAAATCTGAACTCAGATGTCTATTCAAGAAACTTAAATATGCATAATTTTTCAACTAATTAATTCCTTTATAGGCAGACCAACAAGCACAACGGTAACCGAAGCAAGTCTGGTGCAACTAAGCCAGCTTACTCATACATTGCCTTAATCGCTATGGCTATTCTGAATAGCCCTGATAAGAAGTTAACGTTGTCGCAAATATGCGACTTTATTATTAACCGATTCCAGGTTTGTCTTTACTTAATAAATTTTTTGGTTCACTTAATTATTACCTGTGAAATAGGGCTTCTAGCGGTAAGCAATTTACTTCTATGAAGAGATCGATGCTCAGTTTTTAGCAAGAACCTAAATGATCTTAAAAGTTTGAAGATTCTCAATTTTGAAAAAAGTTAACAGATGTTTCTTCTCTTCGAAAATAACTTTAGCTTCATTTGGTTCATCCAGTTTATAGAGTAAATTTGAACTACCACGCCTGTTTACCATATCTTCTTCGGATTTTCAATTTCAGTGATTTCTGAAATTAAGAAATCTTGATAATTCTCGACAAATGGAAATTTATTTTATGAATTGATAGTAACCAAATTTGACTTTTACAGTATTATCGGGAAAAATTTCCGGCATGGCAAAATTCAATCAGGCATAATCTGAGTCTAAATGATTGTTTCGTCAAAATCCCACGTGAGCCAGGAAATCCCGGAAAAGGAAATTATTGGGCATTAGATCCGAAGGCTGAGGATATGTTCGATAATGGATCATTCCTTAGGCGTCGCAAAAGGTCTTTTACATTCCTTAACATTTTGAAAGCACTGATTTGATTTTTATTAGGGGTGGAAGAATGGTTAGTATAAGGATTACGGTATGAAAATGATACTATTTTAAACGAAATGGTTTCTATGCTTTTTACATTATACAAGTCGAACAGCGTGCAGAATTAATTAGTTACCGACAGATGGGTGGCATTCTGTGAATTAGAAAGTAAATTGTGAAAACGATCTTGTTGCACGATTTAAGATTTCGAATTGTTTTTTTGAAGTAATAGATTAATCACTGTGCAAAGTTTTTCATTCCTATAGTTCATGCTTGATTTTCGACATTTGAATAAAATTTAGACGGTTTTTAGAAGGAAAAAAATTTCAGATTCAAGCGTCAGCAACCAGAACCGGATTATCAATCAGTCACTTATCCGGGAGCACCGTTCTTACCCCCAGGACCACCATTTTTACCTTCCGCATTCCTCGGAACTCCTGGTGTCTCACCACTTCGATTAGCTCCTATGAGACCGGCTCCATCCTTACCATTTCCACCACTTGTACCTCGTTTATCTGAAGGTTTCCAATCTCGAATTCCTGTCACTAATCCACGAACACTAATAATACCATCAGCTACGCATGCACCATCATCTTTTCCATGCATTCCCACGGGTATATCACCACCTGCTGATCACCAAAAGTTGCTTGCAACAATAGCTGCAAAAGTTATAGCATCATCGCAGAACGATAGTAGTGCTACGACATACAAGTAAGACAAGAGCAGCACACTGATATATATATATATATGTATGATAATAAATTCGAAGTCAGTTTTTGCTGAATGTATCTCATCAATTGTATACTTCACCAGGGCTTTTTTTCATTTCATTGCTGTTGTATAATCTCTGTTGTTCACTTATTATTGCTCATTTTTAGTGTTGATTAGTCTTAATGATCCATGGTCAGTGGTCAGACATCTATGTGAAACACTCGAAATTAGTTTAGATTCTATTTTGGTTGACTTTTAAATTCAATGTTCGAAAAATTTCACTTGCTTTTTGAAAAGTTCATCTGCAGATTTAATAAAAATACATGCATAATAAAAATTGCTGCTGAAGATTTTTGTGTGTAACACCGATATTAATAATCAATTTGTTAGCATTTATAAAAAGCATATTTTGCATAATTCCGAGATATTTCCACCTGACTCACCCCACAGATGCTTTTATCTTGTCATTCTTCTATCATTTGGGTTTAAATTGAATTTGAAAATAATCCGTCAATCTTATCGAATTAGAGACAGTGAAATGTCATTTTTTATAACTCTCGCTCAATATACCAGTTTTCTTTTCTTTCCTTTCGTTCCCTCACTGCATTGAAATATTTTGAATAATCAAATTTCGTCAGTATCTGACGATAATGTCAAGAATTGATGAAAATGCATCATGTGTCATACGTCATACTGTCATAGTGTTATTCTTTCTTTTAAGTGAAAAAAATATGTGGTTCACGTGGTTTATTACTGTTGTAGTTTCAAACATTCAACACAAAAACATTTCGGCACGAATTTAAACTTCCTCTTATATCATCTTCTGATATGGAAACGTACTCATCAATTGGGTCAAGTATTAATGTAAATATGTGATAACAGTTATTTCATGCTTTTATTATTTATTCTTTTCATGTTCACTTGTTTATTTAGTTGTTCATTTGTTTATTTACTGACATTGTACCTATTCTAATAAAGGTGACAATTTTTGTGAACTAAAGTACAGTCATGAAGCAAAAAAGAAAAAATCACACATCAGAGAGTTAACTTGTTGTCGCAGATGCAAATTTGATGGAATTATCGTTTCTCTATCAGAAAAATCAA
Source organism: Dipetalonema caudispina (assembly GCA_013365325.1). Lineage (NCBI taxonomy): Eukaryota > Metazoa > Nematoda > Chromadorea > Rhabditida > Onchocercidae > Dipetalonema > Dipetalonema caudispina. The sequence goes on from JABVXV010000073.1 coordinate 79,849, forward strand.
TCGCCCTTGAAGAGGGAACATCTTCAGGCTACAGAGTTGCATTATCCAACTGCAATGATACATACCTCCAATACACTTCAATCTTCAAGTGATTTCGTCTCAACTGCCAATCACTCTCATCCTTTCTTCTAACCTCTTATTTTACATCTTTCCTTTCTCCAATAAATTACGATCCATCATCTTCTAGAGAATCACTACTTTCACAGTTGTGCTTCAGACTAAAGCTTAGAATCGAACAGCTTCGGGTCATTGATCATCTTATTGTTTGGATAAATTTGTTGAAAGTCATAAGAAACATCGTTTATTTGTTTTGATAGCAAATGCAAACAATATTTCTAGATTTCTAGATTTGAAAAGATAAGATATGTATGTGTCAATATGAGTTGTCAAAATATTTTCAGAACTTTTTCCACTTCTGATATTTATTTTTTGTTTAATTAAAAAATTGGAGAAAGAAACCATTGCAATGAAATATATCGACATGATGAAAATTTTGCAGAAAATGAGTATTATTTTTACAACAAAGCTTAAAAGTTAAAAATTGTTTCAATATAAAGGTTTACTTATTATTATAGCTATCAAAAATTAACTTCTGACAAGGAAATTTTTTAGGTCGATTAGTCAAGAATTCGAGGAATTCCTAAAAATTTAATTAAAAAGCCTTTTCTGACTCAAATAAACGGTCTAAGATTGAAACCTGTTTTTAAGGAGATGGTTAAATACGCAGTAACTCCATTTGATGGGTGGAGAATTAACACTTGTGAAATGACGATTAACAGTTGTTACTAATTTGATGTGACACAATAACAAAAATTGTTTACTTCTCTACCTCTCCTAAAGAACCATTTCTCATTCAACCAGAAATTTACACAAATTCTTAATTAATTTGTCAAATAATCGTTCACTCACAAAATTAAAGTATTTGTATTAAACCCAAAAACAGCGGATAGTCATATGATTTCAACTAACTCATTTTATTTCTTTATATGATACTTATTAAACTATATTTCAAATCTTAAATGTATTGAATCGACATGAACTATTTTCAACAAGAAGAAAAAAAACTTTTAATTCACTTCAAGTATTCGAAATACGGTCTACAAAACGATTTCACCTCTTTTCTTTACAAGCAATATCTTTGAAAGTGTTATCAAAGTTCTTTGTAATTAAATGGATTTTGAATAGATCGTTCCGAAAAAAAAACTTACAGCGGAATAAGCATAGTTTTGTTCTTTCTCAGGTGCTTGTATTTTGCACATTTATGTTCTCATCAAAATGTCAAATAAAATTATCATTAAAATCTCATTTTCTATGATGTTTGACTGATGTGCTTTAAATCCATAAATAGTTTGATTTGTTTAACAAAGACAGAAGAACTTTTGTTATGGGCCTATCGATGTGGCGGTATTGAGTTCATTGCATATTCCCATTAAGTAACTAATCCCACAAATCTCTCTGTGTATATGTATCATCTTGCTATTGAATTTAGAATTATTTTATTGTTAACATATGTTTTTTGTAACTCATTCAAACGTTTACTCAGCTGAATTCAAAAATTGGAATGTATTTTTGATTTAATGGTTGAAAGAAAGTTTAATTTTGCAGAATTTATCCTTTCTGAAATTATGATTGCTTGACGATATTTAAATGAACGACGGCGATAGCTACCAAATTTCAACGCAAAATGATGATATCTTTTGCTACATTCAGCAGCTATCATTTATAGCAAAGATATTTTTTTTTTTTAAATAAAATATAATGTACTAAAGGATTCTGATTTAGTTTTTCAAAATTTGTAAAATCCTTTCTTTTCAAAGACATTAACTTTTAAATCCTTTTAAAGCAGTAATCAATTGATAATAAGTAATGGACCACTAGTGCAGATACCGCTATTTAGACCTAAATATGAATCGTACGTGTTTTACTCATCTATACTTATCTTTTTAGAATTTATTGAAATTTTTGTTGATTCGTTTATTTCACTCCCGTAAAAGCTATTTATCGGTATGTTATACATAAATCATTGTTAGCAACACAACACATACAATCAAATACAAATGCACCGACAAAAATATAAAACAATCGTGGCTAACTTAAAAAAGGAACTTTTAAAGAGAGAAAGAGAGAGAGAGAGAGAGAGAGGGAGGGAGGGAAATAGATTAGTTATTGGACCACCCATAATCATAGAAAATTTCTTAGTCATCGTTGTAGATCTTCGGCTCCATTTGCAGTTGATGATATCCCTTTACCGTAAAGTTTTGTAGTAATGATTTTGGGATCACATCAAAGGATAGCGAAAATACTGTCTTTTAGGCAATTGGTCAGGTGTTAACAACATCAACGGTTGCTTATGCGATTGCATTGATTAAGCTCAGCGACAACTATTATGTCCAATTGATACTTACAAATATATGCGAAATCTGAAAATATGACGATTAATTAAATTTAAATACAAATAGCCAATTAAATACTGTTAGATATTATTCATAATGAAATGATCAATAACCATTTTGTTCACTAAGCTTTGCAATAATCCCATGTTATAGGAAGGAAGAGATTCGTTTTAAAAATTATGATTAATTTTGAAGAATGATTGTAGTGCAAAGCCATTTTACAACTAATCTTTTCAAAAATGTAGCAACGATGAGTCATGACTCATAATAGCATCGTCGTAAAGATAATTCTGTTTCAACAAGCTTCTTCTCAAAAGGATGCACAACTATATGTTTCATCTAACATATCATCGTATTATATATCATCATTTCTCATTGATGAAGTACTTTTACTTTTTAATATTTTCTCATCATCACTTAATTAAAAATTATTCAAATATTAACACTTGTTCTTTACCATTGAATAAGTTCATTAGTAATAATTTCCCATTCTCTAAAGTTCTCCGCTTTAAATTTCAGTAATAATAAATTAATAATTTAACAGGATTATATAGAGAACCCTAATTAATGCAATGATTGCTCCATCACTATAACATGGAAAACTTTAACATTTCATTAGAAAATTAAAAGCAGGAAATAAGTTGAATTTCAACGCTGAGCCTATAATCTTATAAAATTTAATCATATTTATGTTTAAATTCAAAAATCATTGCTAAAATTTGATTAAACTTCAAATTATTATTACTGTTTCTACTCACTGCTTTAAATGGAATACTCTTTTTAATAGACTTGAAAAAATTTCAAATAATTGACCATCATTGTGACTTCTTCAAATATTCTCTTCACAAGTTTACTGCCATACCCTGATTGCAGTTTTTTTTTGACGAAATATCATGAAACTGTATGAGTTAATTGATAAGCAAATAATGATGCATCAATGTGAGGCAGCTGTCTTTTCTCCTATCATTCTACATCATCTTTTTTGCTTATGCTGATAAGACAAGAAACAAGTATTGAAGTTTGTCTACGTCGATTCTGTATCTCATCATACAATACATTCACGAACAAACAACATTGTTCTCATTACAGGAAAAAGACAAACGATGCCGCTTCTTTTCGTTCTTGCCGCTAAAATCTTCTCTTGTAAACTTGTTCGATGCTTAAGAAGCAAAACTAACATTATTATCAGTAGAAGTTATCACCGATTTTAATGGTCACTAATACAAACATCACATCCATATTTCATTTTTTATGTTTTAATATAAGAGAAAAACTGTACGGGGATTTTTCATTAAAATTATTTTAATGAGTAATTTTTAAAGCTTTACGTAACATTTTATTATGTAATTCAATTCATTAGTGTCTTAGAACTAATTAATATATCTTATAGACTATCCGTAGACTTTTATTTCACTTAATTTTCGATAAAATAAATTTTCTCAAAGTAATCACTACGTTGAATATAGTGAATAGTATTAGTGTTAAGGGTAATAGAAAGCATTTATATGATCGACTTTAACTTAAAAAACTGTTCACTCAATTTAGAAAAGAAATATCATTCGGTCTTCAAAATGGATTTTAGAATCCGGAATTCAGGATGTATTGTTACTTTGAAGATGCGGTAGAAGAAGGGCGATAGGGATCAAATAGTGAGGGATAATTTACAATTCACACCATCATTGAAGCAATTTGTCGCTCGTTACTCTTGTGCGAACTTCACGAACCGTTTATTGCTTACTAACAGTTGTTCAAGTCGTAATTCTCAATGCTTCCCGATATCTTCCCCCAACTTGGCTTCCTCTTCTCTTCAACCATCTTCTTTCTTTTTCTGTCCTCCTCATTTGGCCAACTGACAACAAAATGCCAAATAAAATATATGTTTGATTGTTTGGGGTGATAATTTGTTGTGGAAAAGTGAAGAAAATACTGCGAACAGTGAATTAACATTATGTTATCCGATAGTTTTGTTTAAAAGTGATGAAATTCTTGTGCTAGAAAGTTTGAAATTACTGCAATTATGAGATGATATCATTCGACTTGCCCTTATTTCACTCTTTTCCTGCTTCTCATTCGGGAAGATCGGACGGGTTGAACGAGGGAACGAAAGAAGAGAAAGGATTGATTGTATTTTCCAATTTCTGCTAGCTTGGCATTTTAAAAAACCATAACATTTTTTTAAAAAAATAGTAATTATCTTTTTTCAACATATTTGAAATGGAAATCATTAAGAGGATCTCATTATAGCAGACATATCATGCAGCTGGAATGAAAGGAATTCAGTAGAAAGTTAAAAATCCGAAAATTAATGATCATAAACCGAAAAATTTCACTTTAACAGTTTTATGTAATTCGGTTGCTGAAAAAACCTCGATCAATTGCATCCGATGCTTCTTCAAAATATTGATATTCTTTCTCAATTGCTTATCGATTCTTTTATAAACAGATCACTGAGATTGAAATCAAATAATATACTATATCATCTCGCCAAAAATACTTTAATTTTTTTAAGTAATATAAGTTATAGGTTAGTAGAAGTAGAAAATTATTTTTGCAATTTGTACATTCGATATTTCCATCACCTTTGAAAGCATCATTACTCAAGTCAGAAAAAAAGTACCACAGACAAGCAATCTATATCACAGATAAATTTCAAATTTTACAAAAGAATGAACATAATGATCGCTGAAATTACTCTCCTGTTAATTACAAAATTTCATTGAGATGTACTGAGCATACGCATTTTGTAGTTTATCTCTGATGCTGAAGATTTTTTACTGTAACAGTTTTTTTCTTTTTTTTTTAGTGGGAATAATAAGTTAAATTCACTACCATGATATATTTTGTTTTACGTATTATAATTAAAATTTTTGATCCTTCAACAAATTTTCTCATTTCCAACATAAACATTTAAATTACCTTTTCGTCGTAACCTTGTTGAAAATGATCAAATTGGAAAATATATGAAATTGTAAAGATTTGAGATTCTATCTTTCACATTTTTTAGAAAAAGCGAAATATAATAATTTAAAATTTCCAAAGAAATTAAAAGCAAAAAGTTTTTGAGTCATCGAATTTGAAATAGACAAAAAGTCTATTTTTTTTTTTTCGAAAATATTGCATGCATAAATAACTTGTTGGGGAGGGATCAGTAAGAGGTAATGAAATTATAAAGTTGCTATCGAGAGTTAAAGTTTTTATTAGAAGTTAGTTGGGAAAACAAAGCTTCCATGTTAGGCTAATGAAAATATGGAATTATTGACAAAACTAATTGAGTTTTAAAGAGAGAAAAAGTAATTTGTCGTCATTAAACCACTGAAAATGAAAGAATCATCAACAATATTTGAAGCAAACAAGTCTGTAAATAGGTATTTCTCTAATTGTAACTCAATTAGCAATAAATTCCGAGTAAATGATTGTAATATGAGCGCATTCATTGAACCTTAATATAGTCATTAACTTAATTACTATCGATTCGAACATAATTAATAGATAAATATATAGTGATAAAAAGTTGCTTGTAATTGTAAAGGGACAAAACTTGGTACTTTGGTAATTTAACTGCACAGTTATTCTTTAATACTTTCAGTAATTTCAAAAAAGTGAAATTCGAAATGAACTTAACACTGAAATCAGGATCAAAGCAGCATTTTTAAAGAGCCAAATAAGAAATGCATTCATGAATCCATTTCAGTTTGATGAATTAGTTAAGTTCAATTGAATCCTAATCATAATGATTAATATTGCTGACTATCTACGCTTCTCAGATAAATCCCTCTGATCTCTCATTTATAAAAATAAAATCTTAACAAAAAAAATCAAAAAAAAAAAGGAAGAAAGTTGAGCATTGAGTATGGAGCACCACCAATAGTGATACACCTCACCAGCTCATAAAAATGAAATAAAGAAATTTATCGGTTACTGTATAGCAATATGACATTTGCGCTATTCATTACTCATCCTTTGGAACGTCAGCAATAGTTTTTTATTTTAGTTGATATGAGTATAGTGAAACCAATTCTGAAATCATTTCTCGTTCTAATACTTGTGATAATTTTAAGAATTTGTTTATGAAACTATAAAATATGTAAACCTAATATTCGCATATAGGTATAATGACCCGACTTTATTTAGATAGTTTATTAACCTTGAAATTATTTTGGTTATCGCACATGATTAAATTCATTTAGAAAAGAGCTAATCATGCAATGTTTCCTTTTATGTAAGAAATTATTTGTAAGAAAAGCAAAGAACGGATAAATTTCGAAATAAAACTTTGTAAGTTTCAAAGTGGGAAATTGACCAACGTAAAGTATGTAAACAACATTTGAATTAGATTCTCGAAGTGCATGCTTACGATAATAATGGAGAAATAAATTGATGATCGAGTTCAATTTTGTTAAATGAAATACTTGCATTGGATATTCACACATTGTTTTTCCGCTTCAATTGCATTTTCACCTAGAATACCCAAGTAGAAGTATAAATTGATCACTTTGAATGCTACAGCTGCTTCACTCCTAATATGAACTTTGACATATATCGATAGATACCTGTGCTCAATCATATTTTAATATCATTTTATCTTTATCATCAATCACGATATAACATTCATAAAGAATGTTGCAAAAAGAAGTCACATTTCTGACCTTTGACAATCTGTCCAATAAAAATTACTGAAGTTTTAAAACTCAGTTTTAAAGATTACTGAAACATGCATTTATAGACTTCTTTTATAATCTTTTCACAAAATAATTGTTACATATCTTCTGAAACATTTTCATCTATTCCTATGACATTCAGCTTATAAGGTCTCCTATCTGTCTTGGCTTGATTTGTTAGAAAGTTATTCAACAAACTAATATATTTTGCTTCATTTATATATGGCTAAATAAAAATTATACAATTGGGAAAAAAAATTTCACTCTATATCCATCAATATGTCTTGTCCACTACCCGTCCATGTATTCCGTTCGGAAATGGACAATGAAAGAGATGCTTTGTTTAATGAATTATGAAGAAGATTAAGGAAAATTCAATATTTGCACTCAGTTAGTTAATTGTGCAATGAATTTGAAATTTTTATATCAGTGACAATAGCAAATGCTCTTTGACAGAAATTCCTATCCTAATTTTTAAATAATTTAATGAATAAGCTCACAGTTTCCAATTTATTTACCCCTGCAGACAAGATAGAATATATTGAGGGAAAAGGTTTAAGTAACAGTCAAGCTGTGAAAAGCTTTAAATATGCCAATCGAAATCATGAGCTAAAACGTCTAAAAGAAATTTCAATTGAAGCAATTAGAATTGAATTTAGAAAAGAAAGTATACTTTTCCAACAATCAATGATTTACCTGGTCACTTTTTTCTTTAGAATTTTTCAGTGATTTCTCAAAATTGTAATGCTAAGTAGTTATGATAAGAAAATTATTCCTTTTTCCAGATGTGCTATTAGTACAGGTTCAAGATAAACAACTGTTGATCATCTAGCAGCTAACACGTTACCATCATTGTTATTGATGTGGCTTTTATTTATATTTGCATTTCGTAACTGAAAATATTAAACAAAAAGAGACGAGCTCTTTTGGTAACTTTTCCAGTTTTTAACCGACCATTTTTCTTTAATTCATTTAAATCCTTCTTTGCATATTTCAGAAAATCGTAACTCTCTCAGACATGACAGCAATACAATTTTTAAGTTTAAAGATTATTGATATTATTCACAAAATGAAATTTTATAGAACATAGCAAATTTCATACATACATTAAATTTTTTTCATTTTAAAATCTCAACTTCGTTAGCAAAAGTCATCAGATTTACAAAGCAGTAAACTTGATGGGTTACATCCGGCTGACCGATATATTCTGATATGAAGGACAGAAAATAAACACGATGAGATCTAAATTTGTAATTTTAAAGTGTGATTTAAAATGTTGAATGCTTTCCTGGTTCAAAAATTTACAAAATATTATTTGATTTTTCATAATGACAAAATTAGTTACGAAAGCTATAGTAAATGCAATAATTTAATTATAGCTTGAAATAAATTTTAATTTTCTAAGTAGCACAAAAAAAGTAGTGCAACAACATTGTTGAGGATCCTGAAAATATGATATAAAGTCTCTCACTCAGATTTTTATGTAATTTATGAATTCTTAACACAATAATGAGGAGACTGAATTAGCTGAGATCGGTATAACAAAGCAAATGAAAGAGACTAGAATAGAATGGAAATTTTGAAGTATTATATATGAGAATTATTAAACTTTGTCAAAAATTAATAACAATTTGGCAGAAATTATAAAACTTTGATCTTATATTTCCACAATTTTTATCAAAACTTGATTATGGTCGTTCTGACAATTCCAAAATATTTCGTTGAAATCCATTATTCATTCATTCATGATAAGTAGTTCACGACTGCGGTATGCTTCTCTGTAAAGTTTCATCATGAAAAACCATTTGATCTCTCAAGTTTTTGTGTATTGATCAATATTATATGGAAAGACCACTCAGACATAGTCATTTCTTTCTTGAAGTTAGCTTTAATTAACAGCGTTAATTCAAAATTGTGTGATAGCTTGGAAAAAAAGGAAAAAATGTTGTAAACAAATTGAATATAAAGAAAGTCGATTACGGCGGATTCGTATCAAAAAAGAAAATTTTTCAAATTGATTCGAGTTTTGTAATCGTTATAATATGTTGTAAACTAAATTTTTATTACCATCCTAACTGTCCTAGCATTTTCTGTATTATCGAGACTTTTTGACCTTTTCTTCACACCTTTTCAGAAAAATTTTTCTTTTCTAAAAACTGTCAGTAGTGACTATTTATTATTATCATTATTCTCTTTAGCAATAATTTTTCTCCTTCGTCTTACTTTATGCTTAAAATCTTTTCGAAAATTTCAAAAGTCTTTTATCTAAAAATCTTTCATTTATATAAGATTAAAAACAGTTTTATGTTGTAAAAAATGAATTGAAATCAATGGTTGTCAGAACACTTCATTAACCGTGAAATTATTTCAGTAAAAGAAACAGACTTATCGCTCATGATTATATTCCTTTAGAAAGGAACTAATCATGCAAAGTTTCCTTCCATGAAAAAAACTATTCGAAGAACAAAGAACAAATAGATTTCAAAATAAAACTTTGCTTTAAAGTGAAAAATTTACCAACGTAAAATATGCGAACAATGTTCAAAATAGATTCTCGAAGTGCAGGATTACGATGATAGTGAAGGAATAAATTAATGATCGAATTCAATTTTGTTAAATGAAATAATGCTTGCATTGCACTCTCACATTGTCTTTCTACTTCAGCTACATGTTCGCTCAAAACGCCTGAAGTATAAACTGGTCATTTCAAATGTTACAATTGTTTCATTTCTGATATGAACTTTGACTTACCACAAACACCCACAGCTCGAGGTACAGCATCCAGAAAGAATGTCACAGAACAAGAAAATGCTAGCGTTATTGTCATTCGCATTTGCGCTCTACGCTGACGAGCTATCTAAAATAAACATCCGTTAGTTGTACGGAAAATGAACATTAGCAGTAGTTTTTCAACAAATGAGCTTTAAACTTGTTGAGTTTACAGAATGGCTAGTTAACCTTAATGATTTTTATGTTCAGTTCAGTAACTGTTATAACCAATGAAGAGGAATCAATATTAAATATTTACATTATATTAAAAGTAGTAATCGATACCAATAATTTATATTACAATCAAAAGTAATCAACCATAATTAGTGCCAATTAATTACATATAATTAGAGTTATTAAATATACTTGGGTAAGAAATCGTAATAAGCAAACCTGTGAATTAGTTAAAGCATTCGACATATGTTTCCTTTGTATTTTAAGGATTAAAACAACAGGAATATAGAGGATGACACTAAGTAAACTTGATATAGCAGTTAAATATTTAGAAAACATATAAAACATAGGTGAAATATAAACATTCGTACAAAGCATTGATATTTCAGCACGTGCTGTAACGGAACGATGCCAAGCAAACATTGATAGCAGTGCCGATAATGTATAGGGCTAAAAATATTCGCGATATATGTCATTAACATTTATGGATATTAAGTTCTACGGAAAAAAAAAAAGTAAGAACTGAGAGATTAAATTTTGTTGAGATATATGAGATAAAAAAATTTACTATTCCAATAGCGATACAGGAATATGTAGATCGAAACTTCATATATTTTAATGGAAGAACCACTGAGAGTAATCGATCGAATGTTATTGTTAATAGCATAAATGAAGTAGCAAAATCAGACCAACGCCATAACCAAGAATGTGGCAATAGCATACATTGCAGAAGATGAAATTTTACATTTTTCAAGTCCAAAAGTATTACCAATACACGATATGTACCAGCACAAACAGTTGCAAATGCTGAAAGATTTGATTATAATTGCCCAAAAGTAGTTTCAATTCTGATATCGTTTAACTTTGTGACATATTTTCTGTATGTATCTTATATCTTTCCTGTTATATCCTATTTTAGTTAATAATTATTATTTCATTTATTTTATATTAATTTTGATCTAAAGAAATGATTCAAGCAAGGATCAAATTCTAATTCTCATTTTTTTCGTTTCTTTATTTAAGTTCAGAGAGAATTGTTAAAGTATAAGAAGCAGTCCAGAAACTGCTACGAACTTACAGTGTGATAGCAGTTCAAGTAGTTTTGTGAAGGAGAAAGAAGTATTGAAGATAAAAATGCAACAACCACAACTTATCAGTTATAAATCTGATCCCCTTATAAGCACAGGATGAACTAAATGCCGATCATTTTATGGTTGTCGGGCATTTAAATCAAATCGAAAGGCTCAGTAATAAAGCATCTTATGTGTTAACTGATAACAAAGGATTGTTTTGAACCACATCTCTTATTCCATTTGTTAATTAAATTGAAATGAACCGTATGTGATAAACGGTCCTTTCAGTACCTTTCAAGAAAAGGAACTTTGAAATACTTTTTAAATTTAAATTTACACCAAAAAAAGTCATGAAATTATATCTAAAAGTATGTTTAGCAAATTAATGAGATGCACCAAAAATTACAGTGCCTTTACTAAACTTTGGTTAATATAAAAGGCTCAATTCTTCTCCAATGATAACGCATTACCATTACCATTTGTCGGACAATGAAAGCTTCAAGAGTTGAATAATTTAGGCTATGAATTTTTATTCTATCTGTCACATTTGCATACTTTGTCACAACGGACTACCACATCTTCAGTAACAACGATAACATTTTGTCATGGGGAATGTTTTTAAATCGATAGAAGCCAAGAAATGCTTTTTAGGAGTTTGTCGAAATCAAAGAAATTAATTAATATTTGATGGTAGTTATAATGAAATGAAATTCATGATTTCGAAAAACAACCGTTTTTTCACTAAGCCAATATAAAGCTTAATTTATAATCAAAAGTCTCCATAAATTGAATTTTCTTGCAATTCCTAATTCGGCTTGCAAAATTAACATCTTAAAAATTATATAAAACTGTATACAACTCCGACAATTGATCTGACCGCTTGATGAAGATGATTGGACTATAAGAGAGGGAAGAAGTAAGATTGAAACTTGAGATTTTGTAGTCTTAGAAGTAATGTTTTATTTCAAATGGTATAGTTTTAGTAATATTTGTAATTTTTAATCATATTTCATCAAGAAATGCATAAACCTTCAACAAAATCAGCGGCAGATAGGGCGCAAACAATTTGCATTTCATGACGACAGCGCAACTGATTGCTTCGTAGTATGGCAATTATCAGAATGGCATTACATATAGTCGAGCAAACACCAAACGGAATAAATGAGATAGCCTAAAATATGCATATTTATTTGTTTGTTTGTGATTAATTATTACTCTTAAATTATTAAATTAATCATTTTATAGTACTGCAAACTATTTGAAATCTCTTGACATGGAAATTTAAATTTTCAAAAATAAAATGGTAGAATTCCGCTGCTCAATGCATTGTTATTTTCTTCTTAATCTCTCTTCACTTTAGAATTTGAGCATACTCAAAATATGTTGTTTTTCCGTAAGATTCTATCAATTGGTTGATTAAATTTCTATTCTAGATCACAATGGGACTCTTTTTATCCTTCGATAGCAAATCAAACTTTGTAAAACTTCTTGATATGGAAATTAAAATTTTTTAAAATGGAGTAAGTCAAAGGAAATTTGGAATAAAATAACATAAATGTTTTCCATAAAATACTTCCGAAATATCGTCTGCTATATTGTAATAATGTATCATTGTTAAAAAAAAACTTACCTTTAATAGCTCTTTTCGAAATTCAAAACATTCACTAATGTCTTGTATTATAAATGTTGACGAATTTGGCATTGTAATTTCTACAATTCAGGCGAATTCTTCATGAAGAAATTTAAAAAATGCAATTTCAAGCAGAAGTTTACGATGACGTAAGAAATATTTTTTTCTGGCAACCTTGAAATTTAAGGACAGGAAAACTCCTAAACCACATCCATTCACCATCGACATTTTTACTAGTTCTACAAAAATTTATCGTTCAGTTAATCAACATTATTAACTTACAGATTAAACTTAAAGATTATGTTTCTAAAATTAGACTTAAAAAAATTGGGATTTTATTAGATACTAAAAAGACTTGTAAATGAGTTTTTTCCTCGTATATTTTATGAAAAAGATATATATTAACTTTTTGCTAATATTGTCTCCGATACTACATCACCATTCCTCAAAAAATCGTAAGACATAGCTATAACTTGGTATATGCAGTACTAAGATAATATTAAGCCTAATGGAGTCCCCAAATCTTAGCGAAGTATTATCTACGTCATGTAAAATTAAATAAAATTCATATGTGAAATTCCTGCTGATCATCATGCATCGTGCCATTTCAGTTTATGTTTTTAAAGCTTCAATAAAAAATTTGGAAGTCGTAGTAATGTTGTTCGCAGGGAAACTTTATCATTTGACCGATAACCTCTAAATTGTTACCGAAATAAACAGATGTGTCCATTATTTACAGTTTTGCAATGAACTTGCATATCTTTCTAAAGTATACATCTTTTTATCTTATGGTGTGCTCGAACTTGTGGAAGCATGCATATTAGAATTATTTTTCGGAGAATTTTAATAAACAGATAAATGAAATGAGTAAAATTATTTGCATTAATCAACAAGCTAGGAAATACAACAAAAGAAAATCGTAATGAGTGCAGTAAAAAATTATAAATTTCAAAGGGAAATATAAAGAACTGGCAATATAATCGAGTCAATTTCAAATTTTTTATAAATACTATTTCTTTTAAAAAAAATGAAATAAAATAAAAGCACGGAAGGAATACAGAATGTAGGAAATACAATAAGAGATTTCTTACAAGAAAGAACAGAAATGTCAGTAATATCACCACAAAGATGCTCGATCAACCAACTGATTAACTGCTAGCACTTTTTTTTTTCAAACAAGAAAAGAAGAACAGAAATATCAGTAAACAATCAAAGATGTTCAATGCGCAAGTTAGCAAACTTCCAGTGGATAAGATTTCCGGGTTCCCTTGTGTATCAAATACTGAGACGAAAAGAATTATTTTAGTAAATATTAAGAGAATATATTCTCTGAATAGATGACATGAGGATGTATCTTATGAATTTCTAACTTTAATAAAAACAACTTTCATTTTCATTCACCAGGAGTAAACTGTTCTCCGAACTTCCGCCTTTGCTATTGTTTATATCAGTCACGCTCGAGTACCATGAACAATAAATATACACGCTTTCATTTTCAATTTCGATATACAATGAATTAAAGCAAGTTCCTATTTCGCATTGCTTCGTAAAGTTGCCAAGGCTACAGATGATGGTAATTCTAATATTAATTACTGAAGTCACATTAGATATACTTCGGTGCTTACTGTGAAGTATTGCTGATTAGAGATTCAAGCCTTTTCAAAAGCAATAGACCAGAATAATTGATTTCGGACATCAAATATTTTTTGAACTTTCCATGTAATAACAAACACGAACTTTAGGAAGATCAGAAGTACATCTAAATCTAAAAGCTTTTCTAGATATATATCCAAAATGTAGCAAAAATGAAACGAATACTGAGCATTTCGTATATCCTACAATTTGCTTCATTTTAGAGCAATTTAGGAAAAATAAATGACCATTTTCACTCAGTACCATCTCAAATAATCATTCAAAATGGAGAGGATTTTTGAAAATGAATGATGTTAAGTTTCCACATGAATTTGCAGAAAGAAAAATTGCTGAAAAATAAAGGAATGTAGAATACTAGTGAAAAGCGTCACAAAAGGTACAAAGCTCGATTAAGCATACATGAGCAGCAGAAATTTGAACGTTAAAAATTAGTGTTGTGCTGAAATCACGGAAATATCTTTGAATAAAACTTATAAAAAAATTTCAAAGATTTTTTAATTTGCTATTTTTGAAATATAAAATGCTGTTAACTATGAAGACGGAATTGTCGATAAATACATCGAATATTATATGTGGTTGAAGTGATAAAGGCACTATACCCAAATTTCCTAATCAAGCTGCTGATGAATTATATGATATCAAAACTGAAAAGAAACACAGCTTACGCGGAAAAAATTCTAACTTCCACCTAAAAAATTTGAATCGAACAATAGATGACAGCTCTTACAGCTTATAAAAAATAGTCGGATTATGGAGGAACTTCAAAAGCAGAATATTGTAAATCCTAGAAGCAATGCAAATTCTCACAACATCAACTTATCTATTCTAAGCTAAACGAAAACATTATCACCTATAGAAAAACGAATATCTTATAATATCCAAAGAGCGGAAAATTATCTACCTAAGATAAACAATAAAATGCACCTCGAAATATTTGAAATAACGTATAAAAAGTGTTTGAAATGTGTGGAAAAATGTAAAAATTCAGACAGATAAGTAATAAAAGGCATCTCAAAATATTTGAAACAACGCATAAAAAATATTTGAAATGTGTGGAACAATGAAAAAATTCAGATAGTCTGCAAACATGTTCTGAAACGTTTTTAATGAACTGCTTTTCTTTTTTGAAAAAGAAAAGCAGTTCATTAAAAACGTTTCGACAAATCTTTTTTTTTTTTTTGCATTTCATCAAAAATCTAGATTTTTTTGCATTTCATCAAAAATCTAAATTTTTTTTTGCAGTTCAAAAATCTAGATTTCTTTTTGCAGTTCATCAAAAATCTAGCTTTTTCTGCAGCTCATCAAAAATTTTCTTTTTTCTGAAATTTTTCTTTTCAATGATAGATAAAAGAAGCATCAAGGAATGAAATCTAATTTACTTCCTTCGTTCACCTTTTATAAGAGACGCTTCGAACGGAGAATACACTAGGACTATTATTTTAAACCATAAAATAGCTTGTTTTCATTCTCTCCTTGCGCGTCATTTATCAATTACAATATCAAGCAATGAATCCATAAAGGAACGCCACTGCTATCAAAACTATCAGTCCTCATGGCAGTCAGGTGAAGTGATAAAATGATTATCGATGGCTTGAACAATCCCACTTTTTTTAATTCTTTCCAAACCGAAAAATTTTCCTTAAGCCGCTTTCTTTTCTTGAAGTAGATGTTGCAGAACTGCTAAAAAGGGAACAAATGGTAAGTAAACGTGATCAGATCCAATAAATTAAAATCGATTCGATAAATTACAACCTCATGAAGCACTTTAGAATTTCCTTTAACCATACTTGAAAAAGCATAGAAAGCTTGAAGAAAAGTTCAGTGTAACAGCTGAGTTGATATACTTCATGCTGCACAGCAATTAATTACAAAAAGCTTCTTAAAAATAATGAAAAAAAGTTCTTTATAGAATTACAAAAAAGTTTACTCTGAAGGTGTTAAATCCATTGGAACTGGAATATGTTTCGCAGCTGATAAATTGGGTGGAAGTGGTGGTGTGAAATCATTTTGATCGGTTGAATTCAACCGTGCCGAAAAGATACCAGATGAAGCTAATGTTTTATGCAGTCCGCCTGCAATGTTAACCTAAATCCTTAAGAAATTTATTAACTAATTCGAAGCGGATTCTTGCGAATGTAGCAAGAAAATGTGACTTCATGTTTTAAATTCGATGAAATGGATATCATACCGGTAAGACATCGGTCAGCTTGCAAAGCAACATGTGGATTTAGAACTTCTGCTTCACTACTTTGACGGCGCATATCGAGACAAACTAGTAACGATGACAATTCCAACTCTTCGCCGTACTGATTACGAAGTGTCACAGATCGAAAACCTGAGAGGAATAAGAATTAGCAGAAACATCTTGCAAATATTAATCTATTTTATCAAGGATCTTTATCCAAACAATATCCTTTAACTGCATTTGCTCAAAGCAAAAAACTTCAATTGGTAGCTTACTATAAAAGAACTTATATAAATATAACAAAATAATAATAATAAAATGAACTTGTAATATCAGAGGAATATGTAATGAATGATAATTTAAATTTGAAAGAAATGGAGATATTTATACCGGTACGAATGCAATCAAGTGGATATACAGCTTGTCCAATAAATGGATCCATTTTGGGTCCCATAAAATCGCCATCTTCAACATATAAGCGAAGTAAAGCTATTTCTGGACAGCATAATTTGAAACTGAATTTCTCATTCCAAATAGGATTCAAGCCATTCGAAGCTGAACTTAAATTCATGATTGAAT
This sequence comes from Dipetalonema caudispina, assembly GCA_013365325.1. Taxonomy (NCBI): domain Eukaryota; kingdom Metazoa; phylum Nematoda; class Chromadorea; order Rhabditida; family Onchocercidae; genus Dipetalonema; species Dipetalonema caudispina. Next base: position 96,963 of record JABVXV010000073.1, read on the forward strand.
TTTATAATCTTACAGGAATAAATAACAAAATCGCAATTTAAAGTTTCGAAGTCTTTTCTTCACATCTCCTCGCGAAAAAAGACCAACCAATAGCTCGTGTTCGAACAGTAGTGGAATCGGCTGGCAAACCAACAATTTCTATAGTAACAACTGGAGAACAGATACCTCGATTTCTATCTTTCCTTGACAAATGCTGCCCTGCTATTACCTAAATAACTTATAGAAACCCTGATTTTAGATAAATTATCAAATTTTCTTTACAGCATCAAGAGCGCAGTTTAGGTGTTACCTGCAAATCTGATTGATTCTAAAACAAAATTTATTAACGACTAAAATTTTGAAGTTAAGAAAAAATGCACTTTGATACCAGCGACTATAAAAAATTGGTTTCGATACAGATTTCACTATTACAAAAATCCCTTCTTTTATGTCCGCAATGATGTTTCTTCTGGTTTAGAAACTCAAAACCTCTTGCATCAATAACACAGCGAACAAATACTTACATGAACAGTAAGAATGATTGGACAGGAGGTAGACACTACTTCGGCAGCGTCCGGAGAAAACATTTCATCGATCATATAAGATGGTTTCAGCACATATCCACACTGACCATTCGCCATAAATTTACCCTGATTCAGTTGCATCGACTGCAGAAACACATCTTATATATTTTTATTCAACTTCATGCACCAAAAGAACAAACTGAATTATAAGGTTTTTAAAAAATTCATGAATCAACAAAAAAAAATTTTTCAAAAGGTGGGAACACATATTCAAAACTCCTATTAAAAAATTAACAAGATTTTACTGTTCCATACCAGAGTACTGTTTGGAAAAATAAACCAACTTCCCAACAGTCTAAAATGTTATATATAACAAATCTATGAGAGAAGCAAAAATGTGCTACAAACTACGTAAAGTAAAACCATACAATACACACAAGGACTTCTCTCATACCAAATATTTTTAAAATTTACTGCTTTCAGCAGGGAAATTTAGAACATTCAGTACCGAGTGATCATAACTATGGAAATGAGATAGTAAAAACAGCGCCTAACCCCTTCATCCCTTTAAAGCATGTTATAAGAATACTAAACACCAACCCTGTCGCCAGTTTGGTAGTTCAGCGCAACCATATGGCATGCAGCATTCCACATTGGTACTGGATCATAATTTGCTGAAGTGACACGCGAACCCTGAGGATAAACGCGTGACAACTGACGAGAATTAAACTGAACTAAACCTCGTTCCACCAATTTCTCGAATTTTGTTTCACTGAACGAGCACATCTCATAGAAATTGCCTTGTGCTGCAAAAATTCTACCAATTTTTGCTTTTTTCAAGAGTGTTTTACAAATTCATAACTTGTTTTTGAAATGCAATGAACAGCGTACTGCTGAAGCATTTCAGAAATTAAATATAAATGCCACTTCAAGTTGAAGTTTACTTTCCGAATCGTTATCTTTCTCTGGGAATAAAAGCAATCGAATTTGAAGGAACATAGGATGCCCCAAAACTACAGAGTTAATTTTAACCCCGATACATTTTTTCCCTCACTTAAGTCACTACTTAAAAGCATATTCAAATTAAAAAGATTTATGTTTTACGGTGTATTTGATTTGATAGTCAATATCTCCATAATTTTGAATCATTTCTTCTTTAAACATTTTTCCTTACCAGTTCATTTTCGTCTTTAACTAAACTTCGTTATGACAAGACTAATTAATTAAAAATCATAACGCTAATTAGCCTTCTCTAAGAATGCACTGTCGCAGCAATAAGATAACGATAATATACTTGCGAACTGTGAGTTGAAAGGGACTGCCTGGCAGTAAACCACCAAATCAGACAATTCAGAAGCTATTCGCAAATTTTTCTCTCGTGTACGTATCAAGGTATTGCGATCCTTAGCTGTTCTCGTCAGCTCATGAAGAATATTTAACCAGTCCTCACGATCTTCACTTGAATTGGCTGCCAACACGTATTCCTAGAAAAATGCTAAACCACATTTCATATTAAAAAGAATCAGTTCATGTTTCTTGAAGCTAAAAAATTAACCCTTAAATGTGAGCAAGTGTCAAATTATGAATAACAAAACTAATATACGCTTGGATTCCAGTGCGCGGAAACACGTCTGATTTTAAACGCAAACGGTCGACCAGCAACTTCAAACGGTACTTCTTCAATCAAAGAATCAGCCAAATCGATAGCTGCATAAAGACCCAATTCATTCTAAAAAGCTTCTGCATAAATCTTGAGATCGCCAAATCAGTGAACGAACATAAACAAAGTTCAGAAAAAGCTTTAAACTTCATTTGTGACAAAGATACATTTCTCGAAGCTCTAATAACAAACGTACTGGCTGATTAACAGAAGTTTCCAGTTCAACAACACATCGAGAAGGAAAGAAACCTGAATGACTCCCATATTTACCACGCCAACTATAAAATAAGGTTATAGAAAATTTCAACTACTTCAATTTTGAGTTCATTAAACTGAACTATTTTTTCAAAACAAGAAACAGCTTTAAATCAAAGTTTTAAACTGACAAAATTATAAGTTTTCTTACCGATCGCCTTCCTTCCTCAACACATTTATCACTGCATTTACAGGGAATGAAAGCTCGCTGGGAAGAGAACCATTGTATGGTTCGATAGCTCTTACCAATATCTGAATTTAATTGGTTAACTATACCTATTAAAGTGCAGTTCTCAGTGTAATGGTGTTTGTTTAAAAAAGTTAATACAAAATGTAAAAATATGAATTGGATGCGCCTACTTTTCATTTTCTCAATAATTTTCAGAAATGCAACTTCACAAAGAAAGCAAAATTTATAAGAAAATAATTGAGTCCTACTAGCAAATCTGTTTTCTTAAATGCTTCGAATACATGAATTTTTATATCATCTAGCCCGGTGGCTCTATACCAACCACTGTTATTATCGCGGTGATACACACGACTTTATTTAGATTTCTGACCTCATATTCGTAACAAAAGAATCGAGTAGCTTATCCAATTTAAAATGCGACAATTTTTCTAGACAGTTGTTCATTCCATGAACAGAGCTCTCTTTCCAAGGCATGAGCTCAAGATCATGAACTAATTAAAGGAACGCAATAAAAATGATAAATTCGCAATTAGCTTTGAAAATTTTGTGTTTCATTAAATAAAATCAAACCCACTACCTCTTTATCAATGTCCTTGAGTTCCATGTAACAACCAGGTGCCCGATCGGTGCTAAACCATGCGCATGTAGAATCAGTAACAGTATTCTCACCTATGGGATATTTCAGACATATTCCACGAACGAATTCTCGTGTTGAATAATATTCAACTATTTGATTCAAATTTTCGAAAACTGTCTGGTTGACAACAAAAATTCGACCATCCCGTTTCAAATGGTAATGCCATATTTCACCGTCAACTCTATAAGTGTTCCTCAAACAGTGCAATAACAGTAATTCTCTTGAAGCCAACAAGAAAAAGCAAAAGCGTTTCAGCAAGATGAATAAAATTAAAGACTGAAATGATGCAAACCTCAGAGAAAGCACAAAAACGTTTTTATCAGTAGAACTAAAGCGCAGCAAGAAAGCTCCATCTTGTTGAACTGTATTCAGCAGTTCTTCGGCACGATTTCTATCTGTTTTTCCACAGAACCATCTGAACAATAAATACAACGTCTCATCTTATGTCTCTGAGTATATGCTGCCTCCGATTTGCAAGAGTTTCGCTTTTTACAACTAACTTCTCTATTGGTCGTTTTTTTTTTCTTGAGCACAAGAAAGATTTCCACAACATTCGACACAGAAACGTGATTTGCACTCCAACTACTATTATTTTTTCACTTACTGATATTATACACTCACGATATAAGAATATCGATGTGGTATTCAAACATCAAAAATAAAAAACTCAACACAGTTCAAAAATGTTTCCACAAATTTAATTCGAAAACTCACATCATTCCGAGATGAGGACAAGGCTGCGGACATGGCGTGATCAGTGTCGTACTAAAATTCGGCGTCCTTAATCTTTCCGTTGTATAGTGCAATATAAGCTCATAAAGTGTATCCATTTGTTTATTTTCCAAAAAATAATATTTTCTTTCACCATTCACCATCCTGGTGCGTATTCGACAATGGTGCACTTTCTCATTATGTCTAAAATTGGCATGATGTATATTTCACTTTTATTCGATTTGAGTTCAATGAAAAATGTTTGAAACTAAAGTCTTTAGCTTTATCTCACTAATCAACTATTCCTAATAAAGACTTCTGCAATGGCTAACGAAAAACATTGTATTTTATCCAGTTTTAAAAGATCCTTACAAAAATGATAAGGAGTAGTCGCCAATGAAAATAGTCGAATCGCGAACTAAAAAAAGACCATTGCCTTTATCTTTGTGCTCCAAAAGACGCATTCTTGCTGTATCCCGATCTGTTTTACCATGAAACCATTCTTCTGTAACATGCATTTCCTCTGGAGGAACACCGAAACCTGTCAAATTTGTCAAACCATCCTGTAATGAATTTTTTGAAGAAATAGTGCTTGGAATAGAATTGTTGATTTCACAGACTGAAAAAATCTCTCATAAAAAATGAATTACAATAGTTCACTAAACATATCACCTGATTTTCATCATCCTGTGCGTTTCCGAGTGAATCCTGACGTCTCAGAACTCCCTGATTATTAATATTATTTTCGTACTGTTCCAGCATATAACATAAACGATCCGGAAACAATATAAATAAGTGAGTTGTCCATTCCTAAATGATATTAACTGCAAAGACTCATGACTTCAAGAAATCGAAAATTTATGTTAAAAAAAACATGAAATGCTAGCAGCAAATGTTCTAATGTGTTAAACTTCTGTTAATCATTAAAAAAAAAAACAAACGGCTAGGCGTTATAGTGCATTCACACATGAAAACTGCGGCAACCTACATCGCTTTCTCCACTTTTCAACGACAGAATTCCTCGCCGAGTGAAATTCAGCGAAAGCAAATCCTGTTCCTGGTCTAAAAAAGTAAAGAACTAAATGAATTTCGAATTTTTTTAAACATAATTAGAAATCCCCGAAATATTCTGTCCTAGAGCAAGGTTAAAAATTTACCCTCATCAACTTGCTGTAAAGCAATATCTTCACTTTCCGTCGGCAATTTCTTATGTTTCAGAATAATTTTTCGCTTCAAAGCTGCCGGAGATGGTAAACAAGTTTCTTCACGACTAACTGGAGCTGTGAGTAAATAGTCGCCAAGAATTTCTCTAATTTCACGAGCAAGCAAGCGTTGTACCGGTACCGAACAATTGTCTTCAATTGAGAGAATCACTGGAAACCTGAATTCATTTACCACTAGTTTTAAAGCATTATTTTTAAATAATACAGCATTTACGGCTTTGACTTTAATCCATATATAGCAATGCCTTATTTTTTGAAGCAATTAATCATAAATACAAAAGCTTGGATATCTGAAAATGCCAAGGTAATACTAAGAAAGATATCGGAAGCATCTCCAGTAATTATTTTACATGATTTAACATTATTTATCTAAACTTACTCGCTGTTAATAAAAGCGTAATGACGGATGGTGTAAAGCACATCGCGCAAATTGATTTTACTAGTCATCGTGTAACCGTGGTAAATAACAATATCTTGTATTTCACCTGAACTTCTTTTTTGTCCATCCCAGCAGTCAACTGAAAATATGATATCAGAAACAGAAAACTATGTTTAAATGTTACGTCTTAATTATAATTAATTTATTAATTTTCCATTAGTTACATTCAAGTTTTTTCTTGTCGATTTGTTTTTAAATATTTTCTATTATGAATTAAGGGAGATAAAGTTTGGTAATACTTTAATCATAGACATATTTTACCTATATCATCTATTTTACTGTTCGTACAACTAAAAAAAAGTTTATATTTTTCATTAGATATTCCCTTCTATCTAATCAAGCAGGTAATCATCAATATCGATTAAACAGAATAAAGGCATACGTTCAACACATCTACAACCCATAAGCAAAGCTCGAGCATACGTATCCAAGGAGGATTCACTCTTGAGTTGGTCACCAGTTAGATATCTAAAGTTATTATTTTGATCATATAAGATTTTCTGCACTCTTCTACATGACAAGCACTTAAACTAATTTAACTTATGGTGGAATTAAATCCAATTCTCCACCCAGAGAATAGAATAAGAAAGCGTTTTAGATTTATTATAAATAGAAAATTAACGTGTTATGTGATGAAGCAATCCAATAGTGACTTAGTGGTCGATTCATATCATGTATAACATTCTCGTTAACCGAATCCCATAGTGAATTTTCTCGAGAGAATAGGAAATCGCAAAACTGCAAACTATATCCTTTTTTTTTCGACAAAAAATCAATACAACATCTGACAAAACTGATCTTCCGCAGGATAAAAAAAACTGAAATTATCAAATTACTATTAAAATAATTCCGACAGATTACGCAATAAACAGCTTGAGCAAAATTATGAAAAGAAAAGGAAAACCGTACTTCAGTAACGCTAAGGGTTGGTTCAGGAACATCTCTATATGGATCCCATTCTCTCAAAAAACGCCTAAGAAAATCACTGGCTCTTTCGCGCATCATCCCTATTTCATCCTGAAAATCTCGGCCCATGTTAATTCTGACGAAATGTGCATTGATGTTTACGGTATTAGTGTAACAATGGATTGGATAATAACAAAAGATTCAAAAATATACTCAAATAAGATGAAGGCAGAATGCGAATCTAGTGTAAAACCGAAAGTATTTATCGTTACCCACGTTTTGTTTATCCTTGTGAAACCGCAAGAAATTGTTGAAACTAACAACGGCCGCATCATCCGAGTAAACTGCGAAATGTTCTGCGAAAAGCTGCAAAAAGTGTGAAAATTTTAGGAACTATGAATAAAATCGAAATATTACAAATAACCAATGAACTGTTCTAAAATGTCAGGAGGATTCTGTTGGAATTTAATAAGGACCGAAGAAGAATGAAGAGTCAAATTAACACCATCTGGTCCAGGATAGCTAAGAGAAAGAGGTTCTGAACAAATCTTGAACACTGAGCATAACTATAACGACAGAAAAAGAGACGGAAGGCGCTTAAAGAAGCTATTTGAAATGAATAAGCAAGTGAAGTAATTGTTTGAAAAGTGAAAAAGTTTCGCAACTTACAGAATTAGTGTGCAGAAGTTTACGATAAACATTTGCGAAAGCATCATAATACATTATTTCCTGAAGCAAACCAAAAACGTTTGGTTAGTGAAGGATTGTGGTGAATTTCAATAAAAATCTACGCAGTTAAGTTTTTTGCGACTAAAATAATAAAAAATATGTCTCAATCTGAACTCAATAAATTTCCGAGTCAAATCATTGAAAATGACTGCAAGTGCAGTTCCTTCGCAATAAAATAGCTTGCCTCGCAAACTTCTTGAAGCTGTTTTGATTGTACTTTGTACTGCAAACTTGTTTGTACGAACGGCTTCATATGTTTCATCGCTACACTGCAAACTAAACAAATATAAAAATGACAGTAATATGATAAGAAATCCTAGTGTATAAAAAAGAAAGGTCGTGAAGATTTATTTTAAAACATATTAATAAGGTTGCTGCCCACGCAAAACCTACTTTTACAAATGCTTTAGTAAGAGCCTTTTCCCGTGGTTTTGACAAATCCCATAATCACATGATCTTAATGTAGTCACGACTGATATCATATCACGAATGGGTTACTTGTTCTCACACTTTGAATATTACAACATGCGACTGTCGATTTTCTAATGATATATAAAAAAATTACAGGTTTATCATTTGCATATAAACAGTTTTAAAGTCGAGCATACCAAGGGTTTTCAAGAGCATATCCAGCAATATTATAAAACTCTTTCCTGAGCCACCGTTCCACAAGAAGTGCATGACAAGCAGAAATCGTATCGAGCATCAAGTAGTGAACACCTTGACACCACATTCGACATAAATCTTCCGTATCAACTAAAAAAAATTACCAACAGCTTTTAATCACGAAAAAAAAAAGAATTTGCCATCACAATAATTTGATGCCAACTGAAAATCTATATGCTTAATTATGCCTAAATTGTCAAACCTTTATGGAATTACAATGGATATTTACAATGCTACTACATTGCCGTGCACCACAAAAACAGATACTCACACAACAAAATCCAATACCGCAAATTGAAACTGGTTGCATAACTCAGAATCAATATTCTGGCTGCATCATACTGTTTGATTTCTTTGTCCTTTTCCCACTTGTCAGCGATTTTGATCTTTCTCAATTTAAAATCAAGTGTATGTACTTCCTTCATTACTCGTAAATCTAATCGTAGCGTTTTACTACTGCCCTGAAACGCACTTTTAGTTTGAATTCATAGTACAGCTAATGTTGTAGGCAATATAAGAGGTTTTTTCACTCTGTTAAGTTAGTTGTTTATTTATTTTATCAGTTTAATATAAAATATAAGAACTTTCAACGTAGTATTTCTAATATTACTGAGATGACACTGCATCAAAAAGACTGCTTTACGCTTGTCTCCTGGATCACCTCCTACAATTTCAAAGTCACCATCTCATTTTTATCGAATTCTATTTAATTTTCAGCTCCTGCTACATACTATGTCAAGATCCCATATCAAAAATTTCGAAATTGTTAAGGGATAAAACACGAGAAATATACAACCCAACAAGCACACGAAAAATCCTTATTTTTAACCTTGTCAGAATTATCCAGTTTTGACAAAAACAACTGCCTCGTCTCACGATTATATGTAAGCTTTTTCTGTGCCAGATCCCGCCGCTTCATCAATAGAAGCTTGTAAACATTATGACCTGAAGAATCAACGATCCATTGTCAACGTTTAAATAAAACATTGTCGAATATTTAGAAAAATGCCTAAATTATCGAAACTTTAAAGTGTTTTTTTAATATAAAAGAGGTCAATAATAAATGAGTATATGGGAATTCTTCGGCAAAAAACTGCTCTTCAAAAGCCTTGTTATTTCGTCGTCCCACTACAAACTACTTGCGACAACAACATGTTTAATTTGGTCTATCATTAAAGTCTTGAATTTATCATTTGATGTTTTATTCAACAAGAAGAATTACCCATTTCCATTGCATGAAACACTTTTTCCATTTCGAATTCCACTGATCGTGATGCTATAGGTGAATTAGTTGTAAATAAGGAAGAAGATAATACTGAATCTGTTGAACTTTGGGGATACATTTCAGTTTCTTCCCAGGAATATTTCTCTACAACACTACAAGTGAGCATTCATTTCACATTTCAATCTGAAACAAAACTCAAGCTAAAAGAATTTTAAAAACAGGAAAAGACATACTTCAAATACACTGCGTTCCCGAATCCAGAGCTCATAATTCTCACTAAATCATGATGGCATGGTTACCAATTTTAAATCAAACAAGTGTAAGTATAACTAAAGATCAGTAACTTTATGATCTTGGTTCAAATTTTTTCAAAAGTCAGAGTTATGAAGATTTAATCCGATTTCAACAATTATAGCAGTCGATCGGTATTTCATGAATATTGATTCAAGTTTTCCAGTACCAATTAGCAGCAAATGGGAACTTAATTAACGTAGTTCCTTCGATAATTTAATTAACCCCTAAAAAAATTTTTGTATTGACTTTCTTACATGGAGTAATCTATTAGAGTGTCTCCTTACGACCATGGTAAATTTATATACGAACCATTTGAACCAAATTATTACTTATGGAATCCATGTCGAACTTGGTAACTAGATTTTTTATCAGAATAATAGATAAATTTACAACAGAAACACACAATCCAAAATCAAATAACGAAATTAACTGAGTGCAAATAATGAGGTGATATTTCGAAGGACACATAAAATCCATATGAGAATATAAAAAAGTATTCCGGAAGAGCATAAACGAAAAAACTCTGAAAGAGAACGTAAGTGAAATTTAATTTGAAAAGAAATCGAAAATGTTGAAGGAAAAAGTCTTTATTTCTTTCTTCGGCTGTCACGAAGTAATAATAAAATAACGATTATGAAATATAGCCAAGGTTTACCTGAGACAGACAAATTCAAATTATTTAAATCATTCAGTTAAATGGGATAAATTCTTTTGAAAATAGCGATTGCTAGAAAAAAAATAAAATTATCCGATCGACTTACCATGTATAAAAGTTAGGTAAAATTCATTACATCTTCAGACTATTATTATATTGTAGCGAGGAAAATACTATTGCGATTTTTTCTTCTTTCAACAATTACAATTTTAAATTCTATTTACGGTCCATTTAATACTCTTTCATCCTTATTTGGAAGTAAGTGGAACTGATAAATGTAATTAATGTGGATGGTAAAGATACTAGTTAAGAACTGTAATTAAATTACAAATATAGTAATACTTCAAATATTATCGATTGGGAATATAGCAGAATTCTTTAAATCAGCAATAATATTGGTACCTTATTCGATTGTGCCGGAATTTTTCAAATTCTTGAAATTTTCATGATTGCCATCAAGTATTTCTAACTCTACATCTATATATTAAAAAAACAAAATTGGCTCAAGTCTATATCTTGCACAGCTTTTTCCATTATGAGCTATTTCCGAAAATGCAAAGTTTTGAGAAATTAAGAGATCAGAAAACTCCGGGCCAGGAAAAGAATTTTGCTTCAACTATATCATATTTCATCGTAAACCTATCTTTGGAACTCAAATTTGATAACTCAAATCAATGACGTATATTAACATTAACATCTAATTCATTATTTATTTGTGGATAACTAATCCGTCTCAGGATGCCAACCAAAACTTTGAAGTATGAATTACTTGGAAGAGTTAACAACCATCATGACAATTACTCGAACTCATTTCGAAGTCCACTGATTAATTTAAAAAAAAATCTCTTTGATTTAATCGTCATGTAATATTCTCAAATTCACTTCAATTCAATCAAGAGATGAAATCTTTAAATATCTAGGCCAAGAAACTGTTACTATAGCAGGTTTTTTAAATAATTACTTTTGAAAAATTAATTAAAGAATTGGTGAAAAAATTTCGTGACAAACTACTTCTGTTTTATCATATGTTCTTCATTTTTTTACTGTGCAAAATTCTTATATTAATTAAAAATACAATAAATTAATTACATTTAATTCAAAATTTACCCTAACTTATATGAGTATCTTTTAGTGCATTGAGGAGTACAATGGTCATTGTCCAATCAATGTGGTGGACATTAGAAAAAAGTGTACAGCTCTCTTTATTAAACAGCAATAAGTTTTGTAAAGAGGCAATAAGAATTGTAGGCCAAAAGAAGCAAATTCTTTAACGTGTCAAGAAATCATTTAATCTAATATTATGAATTAAGTACAAGAATAAAAGTAAAAGAAATTTAAAATAAAATAGAAATAACTCATCCTTATTTATTAACGATACCGCAAACCGATTGTCGTTGCAAGAACCGAACATATTCGAAAATATCTATAGGCGGAGCTGTTGAAATAGTATGAAATCAGTGAACAACAATAATAATCATCTTGTCCTATTGCCAGTAGCATTTTTTGGGATTCTCCGATGAGATTACCGTAGAATTAAATTACCTTTATCTTTTTTAAATGCAACAGAAAAAAAATTCAGAAAATTTTTCTTTAGTAAACATCGGTCATAAGTGATTCATTGTTTGTGAACTGTAGAAAATCATTCAAATTCAAATCTTGATATTCTGCATCGATAGACTTTTGATAGGTTTCACTGGATAAAACCGGTCTTCAAAATTCTGCTATATCCGTAGGAATTACATATGTATTAATATGGAAAAAATACCGAATCATTGCCTGAAATTGTTGCAAATTGTTTCAACCGTTTTCTTCTCTCTAATTTAATTCTTTACCTGAGAATAATTTCTCTATCAGCTCCTATTTTCAACGTTTCATGTGAACCATCTCTAGGATGTGCTCAATCGTTCTTTGGGCTCTTCTATTATCTGCCACTATCACAAATCTCTCTCATGCATTCAATTTCAATCCTAAATTTATCGACTTAAATAGTTCTATAATATTTTACGAAAATGAAACAAATTTGTTGACACGAACAGACAATGTTTACATCGATTATAAATCATGTCTGGAATATCGTATCAAAATCGAAGGACATCAAACAAGGTAATCAGTATACTTTTAACGATAGAAACTCTGATCATATGACTAATTTTTTTTAAAAAAAGGAAATTTTCTGAGAATGAGAAATATCTGAGAACATTTCCTCTGTACAACTGCAATGTTGAAGATATTTAATTTAGCTTATTTGCTACATTCATTTTGACTCTTTAGTATTTCTTTTTGTATCAATTTTACGGATGAAATTTTTAATTTCTGTTCGTAAGTACTTCTTATCCCAACCACAGATTGAAGGTAATTTATTTCTAGCATTTGGCCATTTTAAACGAACAATTAAATAATAAATTTGTACTTCCAAAAATTAAATGTCTAGTTTATTTCTTTTTGAATATGAAGGTAATTTTTAAACGATACTGAACTGAAATTTTAACCTTCGAAATTGTGAATTCAAAAATTATCGTTTGCTATACTTATATATTTCTAATCTGTATCTAATATTCCTTCTAAAATGCGATAATATATAGGAAAAACAGTGTCTCGTATATACATCGATCATAAGTTTCGTCTCGATTAAATTACTACTTTTTATCGCCAGTATTTCTGTAAAAATTCCTATCTATTCTTAAGATTCGCTTGTATCCTATAAGGAAATCGAATACATTAATAAGATATTTAACTGTTTTGAAACCAAATGCAAGCAGTCGGATATATTGGTGTGTTCAAAATGGAAGAAGTCTTTGCGCTTCTCCATCTGTTCATTTCGCTAATTATTTAATTAACAAATTCATTTTATTGAATGACTTATTAAATTTTGTTAACTAAATGTTGCCTTTTGAGTATTTGCAGGACGAAATGAAGATGGAAATACAAATTTGTAGAAAAGTTTACTATGTCCATGTTTAAATGCAGTATATTCATTTATTAAGTAATCGAAAACTACAATTAGAGATAGTAAAAAGTGAGGAATAACTTTAAATATTAAGTGTAAAAATGAAGAATAAAATTTATTCCCTAAATGAATAGTTTTTACTAAAGGATTATGACTACAAGAAAGTCAGAAATAAAATTTCATCTTTTAAAGGATGATTTTATAAATTGTCTGGAACTATTCATTAACTACTGAGGATGTAGCTTGACCTTTTCACCTTAAAAAATAAATGGTAGACTAGACACAGAAAGCCTTATCAGAGACTAATACATCTATTAAAAAGCTATTGTAGTCCTTTAACTTACACACATTTTAATTTTGATCAATATATTTACTTAAAATAGATCGTTCAAAATTGAGTTTCTTCAATCCAGCGATGGAAATTTGATTTTGAAAACATGAGCAGTTGAAAAAATTTCATTGAAATTTTAAAAAGAAGAGAAAATGCTTAAAAGCGATGTTTTTAAACTTATCAGATTGTGGAGAAAAGTAAAATGGAACATATTGGAACATATCTTTAGTCCAAATAATAGTGCATATCATTGTCATCCGTTAGTTTCATTTACTGAAGATTTATATCATCAATGAAAGGTCAAATTCAAATTCATCAGTAAACTGCAAATTTTACAGCTTAGAGAATAAGAAGTGCTTTCATTTAATTGGCTATCAATATTTTTTTCCCCTTTCATGCTTATATAATTAGTTTCAGTTATATCATTGGTCATCCATTTTTAAATAGTTTGTTATTTATAGGGGATGAATCATAGGCAATTTAAACAAATATTTTAGTTTCAAATGTTGAAATTTTAAAAAATTTAATTTTGTCAACTGACTTAGGTGTGATTTATAATTACAAATTGAAGATTAGATGAACAAAAGAAGGTGTTAAGTCAACGAAAAATTGTTGCAAATATTATTTGTATTATATTAGTGATAAAAACTGAAATCTTTTTGCGATTGTTAATATTTTTAGTGAACTAAGAAAGTGGCCAAATAACTAGAATTCATAGTACTAGCAGAAAGTAAGAGTACACTTTGATTAGGGAAAGATGGAAATTAAATTTCAGATATTGTTGAAAATGGACCAAATTGTTAGATAGATAAGACCCAGAGTTGTTAATAGTAACAAAATAAACAAATTTCCAATTACATTTGGACTTCCTTTTTCTTAAAAAGATTTACTCTCATAAAAACTAATAGCAATTTTTTGTATGCTTGCAGAGTTCGCGTGTATGCATGTCGCATGTCGGAGGGTGGCCATTGCACTTTTGATAGTTACCGTGGAGGAAGTGGAACATTTGATAACGAAACTTGCCATCGACTACGGCCTTGGATGTCTCATCCGGATAATTACGCTTTTTTTTTCGTTTTCGAAAAGAGACCACGAAATTTTCGGTATAATGAAAGTCGTTATTTACGACAACTGAGGTATACTTGCAGGAAATCATCAAAACTACATTTTATATACTTAAATGCAATCTTTTCACTTCAAAAATGTTTAATTTAATCAAAATTAACTTGAGTGACAAAGTTATTGACTGACCAAACTGATATTGACATAACTAGTCATGTTAGATGCATTTGAAGCAGTAAAATATGATGAAATGAGATAAAGACCGTTCTGAAATTTCAATTTTTGAAATTTAAATTTTCAGAAGGCGAGAAGTACGCATGAAAGCATTATTGACATTGGGTGGTATTATGGAATGTCGCAAGACATGTAGTGAATAAAATGTAAGTAAAAAGAGTATTTCTGTATGCGAAACATTGCTTACTATCTTTGTGATATTATGATTCATGATAAAAACTTTCAGAAATAATGCTAACTGATGAGAATAATTTAGTGGAGGAAGTTTTTTTTTTTTTTTTTTTTCGGAAACAGATGGGTAACAACAATAGAAAAACTTGATTGCCTCATTTTTCGTTGAATTATTTCGACTACTTTTTATCACTGGGAGTTGAAGATAAGAGGACTAATGCAAATCTTGCGAGTTTTCTTGAAATTGTTTGAGGAATTTCTAGCTTCTATTTGCATTTAGTAATGAAAAATCCAAAATGAATCATTGAGAGATATCTGCGAAACGTGTTCTACTAAACGTCTATTCTGTTATATTTCGCTATTTTATTAAATCGTATAAAATCAATTTCCAATCACCAACACTTCAGAAAAAGATGACATAAGACTATTAAAAACATTTTATAACTTTTACAATTTTATTTACGAATTACTGTTGTTGATCACTCCACTTATTTTTTCCCCTTTTTTTCTTTCAATTTTAATCTAACAAATTATGTATTGCATGCAAAATTTTAAGCCATAGGTTGAGAAGTTCGAAATAAGAGAGCTGATTAGTTGCTTAAACAAAACTAAATCCTTAAACAGTAACAAGTTTCGTGAAGTTTGTGAAATTCAATTCTAGAGAGAAACTGGTTTGAAATTTTACAAACAGCTTTATCTGATTATTCGAACGGTATTTATCGTCAAGTTCATTATTTGATTAATTTGGCAACTAATGGCAGAATTTTGCTCCGTCGACAAAAAGGTGAATGAAAAGCTGTGTGCATAAATCTCTGAGACATTTTCCTCTTTCTCTCTGCCAAAAAGTTTTGATTGAAAAAAGTTGGTATAATCCATCATAACATGCAAACAAAAGATTTATAGTGATATCAACATAGGACATTTTTTAATTGCAATTGAGTGATAAAAGTTCCAAATTGCTCGGTTAGTTCCCTTAGAAAAAAGACTTTGACAAATTTAGCTCAAATATAATACCTTCAAAAACATTACTGGTGGTTCTATTCGCCGAATATAAACAACTCCCCAACTGATTTTTACCAAAGTGATTTCACAATTGAACTCTCTCGCATATTATGCTACATTTTATCACTAAAGGTAAAGTTTAGTTGAAACTGCTTTGAGTAAGAAAGATCCTAAAAAAGGTTTCGTTGTTTAAAATCGATCTGGAAAACTGGCCTGATGACTAACTCATTATATTGCCGAGGAATTCTTTAAATTAAATCAAATATTGAAGGCCTAGATGGATTTTCCTGTGGCACAAAAAATTTGTAATCATTTTATTTAATTAACCTGAAAACAATGTGGAACTCTCTCTATCGAACAAAAAAGTATGAAAATGGAGCATGCTAATAGTGTAAAGTTAGCTTGGCAAAATCTAGTTTAATCAGATAGAGTTCATTTAAACATTCTAACAATCATTAGCTGGTGTTTTCTTGGTTCAGTCTAAAAATTTAACAAGATTATATCAATTAAGAAACTGCCTCAAATCGACTTTATAGCTAAAATTACGAAAACCTTCCATTGCATAAAAGATTTTATTCCATAAAACAGTGTGTACATTATCAAGAACTATATACCACACGACATCAGACACCAATTCACGCATCAAAATAGTTGCTGGACAACTTTCACTGGAACAAATAGAGCTAATAAATTTTTGATGCCTAAATCCCGTATTCATAGTAGGTAAGTACAGATAAAAAGTTTGGATCAGAAGTCATACTTACATAAGAAATCTGAAATTAAATTGTATCAAGATACCATTGTGTGTTGAAAGTCTTCAGAAATAAAGTCTGAGATCAAGAAATATGTATAAAAGAACTAAAATAGACAACTGTGCTTAAATACATTATTATACTTCAATAGAGCATTTAAGGTAGAAATTAATGTTCAAACGAAAAATTTTAAGTTGCCTAAGTTATCACGAAATGTGACATTCAAACCGAATAACATAAAACTCATTAATAAATGAATTTGAAAGCCCCTATGACCCAAAATCCTTAAATTTAAAAAATCCGAGTGTTTTACTTAATTAAAAATGTTTTGGAAAATAGAAAACAGAGATAGTTTGCTAAGGTTAACACTTTTGAAAATGGATTATCAATGAAGTATATGTACATAAGGTGCGATTAAAAATAAAGAGATCAGAAATAAACAAACAAAGCATTTTTTGTGAGAACAATTACATCCCAAGAAACAATTTAAGTTTCCTGATTAACATCATTTAGGAGGGCTCAAATTTGCCTTTCAGGAAATTTCAAAGTTCTAACGGATCAAATTTTCCAGAGAAAATGGAAAAAATAGGGGAAACGAGAATTCTCTACAAAATTGCATAACTAGTAAAATGACATACAATCAACTGCTTCACTCCCATATTTCATGTAGTGCAGAATAAAATGGATCCATCACCGCAGGCAATGACCAAATTATCGTCGTAATAATCGAACTAAAAATTGATCTTATATTTCAATGAAACCAAATGAAAATTATAAAAGAATATTTCTTTATCTCGAATCCATAAATTCATGTAAATGAACATCAATTATCAGTATTTTTGTTACTGCTATCTTTACAGTTGTATAATAGAATCTACTTTGGACGGTTCTGCTTCGAATACTTCTGATTCGGCAAACAGTCTGGGGTGTAAACCAGGTGTAAACACTTTAAAACGACGATCTTTCGTGATGCACATTTGGCTGCCAATGTTCAGTCTTACTTGTCGTAAACCACCATTTCCAACAAATATTTCCTGAAATATATCATTCTTTCTAATATCTCTTTATCATCAGTAACGTCATATTACTTGAAAAATTATTTGATCCGCAAAACATACACTGGTAATTGTTAAATCGATCGGATTGATAGAAAGCATCTTGCCGTCGGTGGTTCCACAAAGTAGCTGTCCTTGCCGTATTGACATAGTTTGTGCATAAGCTTCCAGTTCTAAGTAATTCACAACTTCCCACATACGTTTGTCTACACATGCTAATCGTCGATCCTCACCACACGAATACAGATAGTTGCTGTCTGGCTATAACATTTCTAAAAGTTATAGGCATAGTAAGACGTCTTCGAGTCATTTTCATGACAAAGAATCATTCAGCATGAAAATATGTTTTCATGCTGAATGATTCGATGTTTCACAGTGTTTTACTCAAACACTAATGAACATGAAACACAAAAGATTCAAAAACTAAGGAGGTGATTACCATCTGAACAAGATCGAAAACAGCACTTCGATGATATAGCATATCAGTAATTTTTTGGAGTGAATTGCGTGCATCCATAACAACTACTCTTCGTCCAAATGTGGAACAAACAGCTGTTGTACCATCATTTATAACACATAGCACTGCTGAACCCATCTGAACATCACAAATCGCCTGAAAGAAATAAACTTATTTGTAACCGTGTAAACAGAGATTTTTGAATTATGTTACGATTTCTTTCTTATCTACGTTTCTGAATCATAACATTTTGTTTTTCTTTTTTTTATAAAGTTCATGTTTACTTCTGTTGGCTTTATGCATTACCTCATATATATAATGAGCAGTCCATTTCTTTTAAAAATTATACTGAAGTCCAAATTAAATCATTTGATTTTCTGATATTTTGGCTTATCTTATAATCTCACACGTTATTAGCAGTGTTTGTTGTGGAAAGAAAATTGAAAAGAAATTCTTCCATCTATCACAAGGATCGCAAAATAATAGCGACTTGCATCAAACTCTTACATTAACATGTCCATCAACGATTCGCCACTGCTTCACATAACGATCCCATGCACAGGAGTAAAACATATCTGTATCCGCTTTGCACACATTCCATATCCATCCCTGCATACTATGCAAAGTTATGGAAATCACATTATAAAATCTTAATCTGAATCTCATGGTCCTGCAAAAATAATAAACATAGGATCGGAGCACGACGCGACAAGCTCCCAAAACTCTAATATATCTAAGAAGGTTATGGGACTAGCCGTTTTAAGATAATATTCAAGCACAGATAAGCGATCGCCAAAAGGTACACTTCACAAAACGATTCATTTCGGTACCAAAATCTATTCAAATTGATTGTATTTTGATCTTTTAAATAGACAAGTAACATTACCTGATGTGCTTCAGAAGATTCATACAATTTCCAGCTTTCGTTCTCCACCCCATTCTACAACAATGAACATTCCCAATTTACATAAATAACTTTAATAAAACTTCTTTAAAATCTACCTACCTCATATTTCAAATAAATACAATCCAAACTATCTAAGATAATAATCTATATCGAAGTACAGTCCTTAAAATTTTCGGCGCAGCAAACAAGAACAGTTGAAGAAGCTAAGCTTTCTTCAAACGAACTAATAAAGCATTTCTGATGCCTTATAAATAAAAATATTGTAGAAACAATAACTATCAACTGTTAAAGAACAAGATCTGAACTTAAGTTCATAGAAAGATTTGGTATAAAAACTGCTAAAAATGAATATGAAGCTCTAACAATTATCGTATCTACATCCCAAATGATTAGTGCACGATCTCGAGCACCGGAAATGCATAATCGTTTGTGTGCCGATGATTTCATCAGTGCTACAGCATCAACTGTTCCGTCGTGTTCTACTGCACCAATAAATCGTCCCAATCTATCAATTAAAAAAAAATCGCTGAAAAGTAAAGTTAAACAGTTTAAGTAATTAGAGGAAAACAACGATAGGCTAAAATCCTATCTCACCTACACCAAAACCTAATGTACTTTTTAATATATTAAAAAAGAAAATCACACTTTCCATCTTTCCACCGTTCCGTAACTTCTTCTGTCCTGGCACAACAATGTGATAATGAGGATACTGACTCATATAATTGGCAGGGTGGCAATACAATTTCAAATTTTCTCTGCAATATTTTCAAAGTTAACTTGAGCTCGAAGTATGGCTAAAAATCCTTTGTCTCATCTCAAATTCAAAAAATACTATGGCAAGAACTTTATACACTAAATGCTTCATAAACATCATTAGTCTTTCCTTAAAATGAAGTGAATATACCTGCAATTTTCGCTTCCAATAACACTGATCAGCAATAATCGTTGCAAAGAAGCGACATGTCAAACGAACGTTTTGCCACAAGTCACGACTTGGAAGATAGTTTAGAATAATTAAAATTAGTTCACAGGGTAAATCCACCATTCTTGACATATTTATACAGTATATGCAGCACTTTTAGTATTAAACTGGAATTTGAAACTATGTAAAAAATATCTAGCATGGGTTTAATTAGAAAGAATGAATTAGGGAAAAATTCATAGAAAAAGATTAGAAACAAAACGCTAAAAAAAAAGGAAGAAAAAAGCATTTAGCATTGACAATATCGACAGTGAGTTAAGAAAAGTACCAAGACAGAATAGCGCTTCATTTTCCCCTTAAACTCTGTTTATACAGCAAGTTGTCTATTCACTTGAGCTTATTTTTGTTGACATATTTACAGCAAAAATGTCCCTATTAAAATGAGCCAATCTGAATGCTAACACCGAATCGATCAATGATTTCAAATGTTATTTCCCATTGGGAAACACCCAGTAAACAAAACGAAATCTTAACTTTCTCCTTGAAAATTCAAAATTTGCTACTGCCTTAATCCTACAAAACGGGCAAAAATTAAATAGAAGTGAAGAAACAATTTTGGTTGAAACAGCCAATCGATATTCTTTAAAAAGCCCAAGAGGCAAAAAGGGATGCAAACCTTTATTTAGAACATTACAGTATGCTACAAAAAATAAATTAATGATGACATGTTATGTCTCACAAAGAAGATAAATACAGCGATTAATGTTGACTGTGAATAAAAAATAATGAAATTTAGATGTAAGTATTGAAATTGTTTGGGCTTAGAATTTTTAATGAGTAATCGATAACTAATGCGCCAAATTCTTTGACTAATCAACATATGTGCCCATCTTTTTAAAAGCATCTTCGACGTCAAATTCAGGTTCCCAAATAAGTTTCTCATCATGCACAATTCGACGGCGAAACATACGTAACGGTGCCGCAAATGCTTTCTTCTAAAACGAGTAGCTACCTTGTTTATCGATAAATAAATAATTGAAGGAAAATACATTAATCAAGGGTTTTGAGAAATAAATTAATGTCTTTTCTATCATTTAATTAATGAGATTAATAAATTAATCTTTTCTATCCTAAAAACATCAAAAACGAAAGAAGTGCAAATAACGACGTCTTTATTTCAAACGCAATGAAAATGATCGAACAAAAACAATTTTTAAAACTTGATTTGTGCATCACAAAAAAGAGAAGAGTCCCCTGAACAATGTGATCTTGCAGAATATGAACAAACATCCTACGATGTGCATCATGACAAAGAACTTACTTTATTAATCAAGTAGTTTCCATCGCGGTATTTGAGCATCTTATTTTCAAGCATTGTACTGATGATATCTGATGAATGTATACCGGTCTCGTTGCTCATTTCTGCAAAAGTTGATTCCTTTAAAATCAAAAAAAAACTCATAAATTTCTGAAATACTTTTAATATGAAGTACTCGGCAAGAAACAAATAATTAGTACTGTTCTAGTAATCCTAATAATACTATTCAAATGTTAACGAAGCTAAATTTAATGCCTTTGATCGAGATAGAGTTCATCGGTCGCCGCTTTCGAATGTAGTATATGATCACTGCTTTCCAGTAGCTTCGATATGTGATTAAACCCATATCAGAAAGTGGATGCTCAGGTCCCCCGATTTTCCGTTCTCGCAAAGAAAGTTTGTAGCCTCAAAAAGATTTTCAAAGAATAAATTTATAACGACATAATGAAAAAAAAAAAAACTTTTGCTGTTACGAAATTCGGTTCGCTTTGCATAAAATCTGTGAAAATAAAAAGAGAAAAAAATTACTGAGATCGATGAGGAATTTGCCATATCCAGTTCGCTGTGATGATGGAAGTGTCAATAAGCAGCTCAAGTTATTGTTTTTGCTCGGATTTTTTTCCTTGAACAAACAGTGCTTTTAAAAACAGATTATTTCCTGTGTTTTCAAGTCTTTAAAGTAAAAAGACAAGATGAAAATAAAAACAGACCTTCGAGAAATAGCCCAAGAGTACATAACCTTCCGCTGTATATTCAGTCAAGAGATAGAATAAAAACGTTTCCACCTCATGATGAAGTGTTTTTGAAAACAGAAACAATTTGGACAGCAAACACAGCCTTCGACAATAAGCCTGAAATAGTATCAAAAACAACCTTTACAGCGTCAATACATAAATAAACTCTAAGGAGTTTTACATAATCATTAGCTTTTTGCAAAGTATCCCATATACAGTTGTGATAAAATATTAAATGACTCAGCGCCTCAAACTATATCAAAAATTAGTTTACACAGCTGAAGAACAAGATGGAAGCTATAAAAAATTTCTTAAATGAAAGCGATAACATACTGTATGCTTGAAACTTTATGGACCACAAACTCCTATCTCTAAAAACTTTGATCTGCAAATGGCAACTCTAGAATTCCAAGGAGTTCTTCTAAGGATTTTCCAAAATTAATAAGAATGAACAAACAATTTCATCGATGCCGTCGATTTCCCAAAATGATAGTCTTTCTTCTCGGTAAATTTCATTCCCTGGCGGATGCTTCCACTCACAATGAGCCTTAAAAGCAACATTTCACCAGTCCATCAAAAGCAGTAAATATAATAAAACACAAAATGACAAAATTTGAAATACTCACAAAAAAGATGTGATCTGCATGAACACAATCTCATGTAATCAGTAATATAAGGAGTTAATCAAATGTTAAATGAATAAAATGACAAGAAATGGATAGAAAAGTACCGTATGTATTTCGTATAACGTAGAATCTTCAAGAGCTACGAGACAGAATCGACATAAATAAACATTGGATGACTGTGCAATTCGTTTTGGATAAGGGGATGGATACATCGCCAGTAAACGTTCGGAACCGAAATGGATCCACTGTGTTTGAGGGGGTCTTTCCTCATCAGCATTCAAATCTTCCGATGGTAGAGATGCTAGGAATTCTCTTTTAGCAGTCATGTATCTGTAATGATAAATCATATTCTAAAGTGAAAATGCGTTAAAAACTCGAATTTCCATCCCAACAGAAAAAAAAATTAAAAAGAATAGAAGTTGTTCAACTATAAATGTTTGGATACCGCTGATAATCACTTCCCCTACTTTAGGTATTAATGAGTATTTGTTAACTTCCATATTACAACTATGCACCGCAAAACACAAATAAAGGAAATGAGGAAACAGATAACTTACAAATTATAGTCAAAAGTTGTTGAATTATCTTTCATCGCTCGATGTTTTTCAGCCTCCGTTAATTGTTCGGCATCCCGCTTTGCATGAATAGAAATTTTAATGCCATCAACAACACTGATATTCCTAGATGGTTCATTTTCCGAATCGCTCCGTTTTATTTTCTGAAAAACTAAAACGCGTCTACCACAATACTGACTATTTCCAATATTGATTCTTTTCAACAGTGCCAATGGTGCCTAAAGCAATTCTAGTTCGAGTTTTGAGCCACAATTCAGCATACGGCAATTTCTTTGAACAACAACGGGGATTTTGCTAGGAATGGCTGCTTCAAGAACTGAATATTTCAATGAGTTATAATGTAAAGAATGGAAAATGGCAGTGTTTGCATCGCAAGACGATAAATGTGATTCATATTTTAAAATAAACAATAGTGGAAATCCATGTAAGCAAGGAAAAAAAATGAGCGAAAACAACCTTTGAGTTTTTTGCACTTATTTTTCTCTTCAGAGAAAAATTCTCGTTTCCAATGTGTCGCTTAATTTGATTTTTTCCTTTTTGTTCTTTATCCTTCAAGTATTGACGACATAAATCTTTCAATTGATCGTTTATCTGGAAATTCATAAATACACGATATCTGCTTTGCTAAAAGAATATGTCTGAATAATTGAAGCAAATGTTATTATTTAATCACTTGAACTATCTCAATAAAAACTATCAAATTAGGATGTGCTTATCACGAAGATTTTATACTATAATACGCCGTGAAAAAAAAGCACAATCAAAGACATACAGCATCTCGCTCAGTTTGTAATCTGGCTTTCCAGAGATAAGCTGTCGTGTAATGACGCTTTAAATGCCAAGAATATGACTTTCTCCCAGTTGATCCATTTTTTTGCAAGGAACTATTCGATGAAGAAGAGCTATCTGATGATTCACTGAAAAATTCAAATGCTTCGTCAACATTACTTTTGACGGATGATTCGGAAGATTTATCCGATATTTTCCACCCCCAAAGTTTTTTTCTGTTTCGAAATCTGAAAAACAGTCCTAATTCTACGCTAATTATTTTCGAAATGGCTTCCTAGAACGGTTCAATGGCCAGTCATTAAAATATTTGAAAGAACAACTCTCTTGCATAAATTAAACACCGAACTTAACGCTGAATTAAAGTAAAATAGTGGTTTACGATAGATAATTAGAAACTGAAACTTGAAAAATCATTTTTTTTTTGATTCTCTATAAGCATTTCGCTGTGGGTATATTGCATTTCTTCTATTCAGTTGCACAGTGAATAGCTAAATTTTGAAGTAAATTCTATATTCCAAAGTTTTTACTAATTTTTGTCAGTCCGAGAGCTGCACAATACAAATTTTTTACATGTTGGTTTTTACGCTCACATTTCAAATTATTTAAAAAATTTTTAAGAATGCTTGTAAAAGGACCTATTTTCGATATCCAGAAGATGTTTACATTCTGCACAGAACCAACTTGAAAGTGGATCTTTCGGATTCATCCATATTCCAGAACTTGGTTTGCACGCCCCGTGAAAAGCTGCATCACATGCAAAACACTGCACGTTTTCCGGCTGAAAATCATAAAAACTATATAATTTGTCTTAGTTTGGATAACAGCATCAATATTAAACTTGTTGGCTTAAAACAGTAAGGATAAAATTGAGAGAAACAACAGGTCCCAACACAAAATATTTTACAAGCGAAGTTCGGGAAAAGTACAAACTCCAAAACTTTCAAACAAAACAAGAAATTAGTTATGAAAAAAGGTAATTGTAATCTACAGTGTTCGGATACATCAATCAATAGTCTTTTTCTAAAACCTTCCAATAAAAAATTTTTAATAAAAAGAGTATTTCACTCTTAAACATAAAAACTCACATCATATATGAACTCGCTGCATTTATAGCAATATATACATGCTGGACAAAACCATGTGTAGAATCGTTTTTCAGACACTAAACGTACGGATTCTGGCGCATACCCCAAACACTCCAGATGATCTGAACAAATCAAGCTAATTTGGATGTTGACTATAAACTTGAAGGCCTGATCCAAACATTACAAATACATACCAGATTCGTAGGTATAATATCAACATATTCACGAAAGACAAGAAACACGCTTTGATTAAAACAATAATGTATTTGAAAGTGTCCAACTTTATTTACAACCCTATATGATTCAGAGCATTAAAAAGCACTCATTTGTACCAGAGCGATGGGGAAGGCAGTTGATATAGAAGCTCCCACGTGAAAATATGAAAGGATTATATTAAAAAATATTTAACTGGTAAAAATTTACATTTATTTTCACAAACAGAACATGTCATAAAACCATCAGCGTTTAATTTACATAGCCGACAGTGATCTGTTCCTCGTGATCTGAAACAAAATAGAAAACATCATTTCTACAAGTTAACAACACATGTGTAAAAGCATACATTTGAATGTCTAAAATAAAACTGAACCACATACTGCTTTTTATATAATCCTCTGGTTTTGATTGGGGAATACGTAGAAGAGCTTTTTTGCTGCTTATTATATTCTTTGACTTTTGCCGAAATCTTTCCACTCCTCCTCACAAGGACAGGTAAGCCAGTAGAAGTCCGTGAATTAACTCGAGTTCTCTTTCCTGCTACAGCCCTGAATGATGAAAACTGATAAATCAGCAAAATTTTAGAGAAATCTGAAGTTACGCCACAAAAGAAGCTAAATAATCTGCAAGAACTAAATAATAATATGAATTATAGAGATGGTAATTCGATAAGTGTGAAAAATTAAACATGGGTATGAAGTGATCCTACCTCACAATATTCCCACAACATAAATCTATCATTCATTTAAATTTGGCCTACTTAATTTCCGCTCGACAATACCAGTTATTGGCACAATCGTTTAATAGGATTTTGCATCAAATATATCCTCTTATCCCTGACAAGTTATCATACTCTAACTTTTGGGCAATTTACACGGCTGAATATCTGTAAGTTCATTTCAATCCTATTCGCCTTAATTTAATTAAGTCTAAACATCAAAATTACCTCCTGTTCTTATTACCGTCGTTTCCCGTGATTCCCGAAGATGAAGCAGTCTGAGTGGACAAACCTTTCATCTTCCCACTACCCAAAGTTATTAGCTGTTGTCTTTTTTTCGATGCTTTCGTCGCTTCCGATGTTGTCTTTCGTGTCTTCATTTCTGTAACGCAAAAATTTTCATGATACAACAACGTAACTGTATCATGAGTTACAATGTGATCAAAGATCACGATATCATACAGTACAAAAGAAAAAAAAAAAAATGCGTCGGTTACGACTTAATATGAAATTGAGCCGAAATTTTCAACTGTTTGTGGATTATTATAAATTACAATTTTACACAGATTTACTTCCACCTCTTATCTCCTCCCAAAACTAAATCCATCCATTTGGCCTTAACTCACGTAATTTCACCTATTTATCTTCTTCATACGTCAAATATTCTACCGAATTCATTGACGTTTAATAGAAATTCAAAATACTACTCACAATCACCCATTCCATGAATTATTTCATTCGTTGCAGCGTAATTTTTGAAATTTAAATTGATGAATGTTAGAGATTGAAGTGATGAGAGGATGATGGAATGGTAGAGATATTAAGATATGTGAGAGATGGTGTTCTTATGTGATGAATATGATATACATGAATTGATATCCTTAACATAGTGATCAGTTATCTCTACATATGCTTCAACACAGATGTATCTACTAAAATGATAAACATTAAACTGCTGCTACTGCTACTGCTACTCTAAATTATAGCTTCTTGAAATTTTTGCTAAAGCAAAATTCCTCAAGTTAGATATTTTCAACATTGAGTTGTGTAATATCGGTGATACCAAGCAAGTTTTTATTGCCTTTTTTTTTTTTTTTTTTCTCATCATTTTTCACGGCTAAGAGTAATGTTGCCAAGTAATTTTTTTTTGTTGTTGGCATACCTAGTAAATCTATCCTTTGCTCCTTATTATTTCAATCAATTGAATAAAACAGAAATCTCCGTTTGAAAAAAAAAAGAAAAAGAAGGAAAAAAAAAAACATTGTCAGTAATCAATGAAAGATATGATTGCGATCATTTTTTCAATCAATGGTTATCTCTTAAATCTAACAATTCCATTTTATTTCTCCCTTCTTTTCTTTTATATCTTTTTGATAAGCTTTGAAGTAGAGCAAATATTAATCGTAAGCTAAGCTAACTGATTTTAGGATTCTAACATTTTTTCTTATTTTCTTATTGCATTTTCGCAAAACAATTGTTGTTTTTGTTTTTGCAAGTTTGGAAGCGTGCTATAGGTGCAATTATTGCTATATATGAGCTCCATTCTTTCCCCTTCGACAAGGCTGTTGCAGAATGTACACTGGTCTAGCTAGCCAAGACGTGAATTATCCATTGATTAACATCATGGCCTATAAACTTTCTACATTCACAAATGGTTATTTCATCAAAAAAAAAAAAAAAAAAAAATGCCCAGTACTTAAGAAAACTATCATCACTTTATACTTAACATTTCCAACTACCTTTCTTCATTTTCTCTCCGTCTCATTTCACCAAATTTATGATCGTTTATCTTTCTATCTATTCGAACAAAATTAAACACTATTCTATTCTCCTACCTTCAAAAAGATTTTGTACTTTTAGACGTTTTTTTTTCTTTCTCTTAAATATTTTTACTTCTTTCGCAATTTTCATATACTTCACAGCATTTGCATTCATTGAATTGGTTTTGTTTGTGTTAAATAGTTAAAAAGTTTCTCTGTTATTGCCATCTTAATAAATAACCCTACTCTCTAATTTATTTTGTCGAATGTTTTCCAACTACTTTTCTCTCTTTTGTTTCTTTCACATAGAAAAAAAAATGGGAAGATGTAAAGCCAAAATAGAGAAATGATAAAAATTGGAAAATTTATCATCCATTGCAAATTAAGATAATTCATGACAAATAAACAATGCAACATAAACAATTGTAGTAAATGTTGAAGAAGTAAGGTCAACCAGCACAAAAGAGTAACAATACTAACATTTCTTCTCGAATTATCACTTTCATTTGATGTAAATTTTCAGTAATTTATGATTCAAAAATGGTTAAATCACTGTTTAATATATGTTTGGCAGCTGCGTGCCAGCATAACTTGTATGGATATCTCGCCGATTTACCTACATCTTGCAAGCAACGTTTGCTCGAGTTCTTTAGCTCACATGACCAGGTATTGCATTATACTCAGTCATAATTATTTATAAATTTTAACCCTTAGACACCTTATCGATGAAGGATTGGAAATGTCAAAAAATGTATTCCAGAAGCTTTAAAATAAATTTGGACCTTGAATTCAGACTGATCACCACCATGTATCTATCTCCTTCTTCCACCTTTTAGGAAATTCAAATAAGATTTCAAATATTTGTGTCCATCGATCATGTTCCATTACACCAAAACTGATCATAATGATTACTTGAATTCGAACAATAATTGCCTGGGAAAAAAATTGTTTTTATCATTAAATCAGACGAAAAGAAGATGGCAATCATAGTGCCATCCGTCGATTCATGGAATGTCTTGGTGATTTATATATCTTTTCGTCAAAAATTCTCCCATGAATTGATTCCATTTTCAGTTATTTCTATCAGAATGCGCTCAACTTGTCTCGTCACCGTCATTCGGAAGGAATCTTACGGAATTGCGTTTTTATCTGAGCGATCAAGTGACTGATAGTGTTCTAGAAGCCATTGCAGCTCACAATCGTGCACTTCAACAAATTGCAATCATTTTTTGTCAAAATATCAGTGATAAGTTAACGACTTTATTTCCTTAAAATTCATTCTAAGTTTGAATTTAATTGGATTCTCAGCGGATGATTTAACATAATTCATCTTAATAGGAATGCTATTGTCTGAAAAGTTCAAAATTCGTTAAATCCCAATTTGATTTCAAGAATTTCATTTCCAGTTGGAAATATTTTGTTATTTTTGTAAATGAATAAAGACATAGGAAATTTATCGCAAACATCTGCATGCCTGCGGAGAAGGAGAAAGAGGGAGAGAGAGAGAATGGATGTTCAGTAAGCATTCTACTGACAACAAGTTTCTAATTTTTGAAATTGTTCTCCATTTCAGGGTATTAGAGCAATAACAAGTGGACAACGAAAACTGGAGAAATTAGAATTTCGAGCGTTGAAGAAGCTTACATCAAATGGTTTATCACTGATAAAATCCAATTTCTTATACACAGTCGATCTAAGCTCATGCACAATGGTTTGCCTTTAAATGTCCTTGTCAAAACTGTCTTACCAACGCCTTTTAATTTTACCTAAATTTGATATCTGTACCTTTCCATTTTTCTACTGCTAAGGGAGAAAGAGTTGGAGTAGCATTGGCGTAGTGGTTTAGAAATGTCATGTTACGCGACAATAGATGGTTCGTCTCTCCAAGCCCTATGAAGAAAGACAAGATGACGAGTCTGAGTTTGTGCGTTGTGAGGTGCAGTTATTGCGCCTTACCGTGTTTAATTATGCTGTTTAGAGGCATTTGTCCGAGGGCTTTAACGAGAATATCATTTATACTTTACTTGGGTAGGGGATAAGTAATACCTGAAGACATTGTTAAATGTCAAATGAATAAGATGGATAGCAGGTTACGTCAGCCTGTTTCTCTATTGCTTTAAAAGGGGAATATCATTCTCTTGATGTGTTTTTCTCCATTCTGATAGGTTTTACAGTTTGAGCATCATTTGCAGTGTTTCTTGACTTCTGTTAAAATCTATCAATTTCATAAATTTCAATTCAGATTAAAAGTGATGGAATATATCAGCTCGTTTACTTGAATCGTAATATTCATTGTTTGTATTTGAATAATTGCAGAGGTTAGTGCTTTCAATAATCGAAATAGAATCATTCTGTATGCCTCGTGTTTTAATATTCGGTATTATTTCAAAATACTTTCATGTAGATATATACTATTTCATAAATGTTCACTTTAATTCAATTGTTTGACTATCCTTTTTGTTTCCCTGACTGAGTTTCGTCAGTGAAATTTCAGGTCTAAATGACCAAGCACTTTATGATATCGCACATTATCTCGGGGAAAGATTATCTGTTTTGGAACTGGATTTTTTGCCAAATGTAATCGACCCATCTTCTGCACTGTTTTATTTGAGTCGCAACTGTCCAAACATTAAACAGTTATCGCTTTGTCGCTTTTTCGAAGTACTCTTTTGAAGAACTTATTCGTTGCTTCTAGTTTTTTCCAGTTTTGATATTCCATGAAAAATTTCCAGATTTATTCAACTAGTAATTGAAAATTAAAGAGATGATACTGATTGACCTTATCTATTTTTGCTTTTTAAAACCATTATTCATTTAGGTGGAGAGAGAGCTTGCGCTAATGCCTGAATACAGAATTGCTGGTGTTGGACTGCGTGACGTTGATTTACACGGTTTGTTTGATTTTTTTACCTTAATCCACCGTTCTCACTTTTATATTCATTCCATTTCTTGCTGTTATCCTTGTCTAGTATTTCCTGATTGGTAACGAAACCATGAACACAGAATACTCATGTAATGAGCACTGTATTCATAGCTATTCATCTGATATTGGGTTTTATCTACTACTTTATTTCCCGCACAAATACATTCATTTATGTGTTCCCATTTTAGGATAGTTACTACCAGACCTACCAAACGAAATCTCTTGGAATTATTATTGGAGGTAACTTCCTGTCGGACTATGACTCGTGATATATATCAAACTGTCATTTTAGGGAATTATTTTTTCACTTTACCTTTGTTACCACCAACGGTAAATAGGATACGCCTGTCAGTATGTGGCGATGAGGACGTGAATAGCTTAATCGATCGACTGGAGACATTGCCTCAACTGACGAGTATTCATCTACAGATGAACTGTAAGGAACCGAGCTGGGTAAGCATCCAATGATTTTGTTAACTTTATATGATCCGATGGAGATGACCGCACTGCAGACTACTAAACCTTTATGATTTGATTACTTCACTATTAGTTTCCCTATTCTTTATCTGCCCTCTCATTTTTCATGGGAACCCTCCTCACTATATATTTTGAACGTTTAGTCATAAAGAAACATCAATTCCTTACCCAAACTGACTATACTTTACCATTTTATTCTTAGGATTTTGAAAGCACTATGACTGTAACACCATTAAGCATTCATTAATTTCCAATTAACTATTTATTTTCAGCGATGTGTAGAAGATGCTAATACATTTTTACGCTCCATATTGCCTTATATCGGGAGCAAAATAACACGGCTTCATGTAAGCTTTCAATTCTTCAAATGTCGTATGATTTTAAAAAACTGTCATCTGTAGCAGTCTTCTAAACTTTTTAATTCTGAATTCCCAAATCTTTACTTTAGTTCATCTTATATATTTCGGAAAATCTCGCGAAAAAGAACACCTCCTCCTCTTACTATCAATTTTTAGATATCGCTGCCAACGATTATTGATGGTGTTTTCAGTTTGATTACGCAGTGCCTGCCAAATTTAAGTCATTTAGCACTTGATGTAAAACACATCAATAACAAGTTGTTGCGACTGTTTTTTGCTGGTTTGTATTTTAATTCCCCCAGATTTTTTAGATACTGATTTCGACCAATGGAACTGAGTACTATATCTAGCACAAACCAAAGTTCCCGTGATCCTAACATAATCTTGGAACGCTGCAATTTCAATTTCGATAAATGTAGCATCACTTGAAGAATCTCGTTGTTATCCAACATTTTCTCCAAAATTTATAACAAACTTCGTCCCTATTCCAGGGGGAATTCATTCGCCTGGTTCAAGATTACGATCACTGAAACTGTGCCGCCTTCGAACAACTTACAGAGCTCTATTTGCAATTGCGCGTGGCGCACATTCAATTACGGTGCATAGTTTTTAAATTTCCTGACCTATCTCCAGATACCTTCTGAGTTGCGTTTAGTCTCCTCTCAAGCTTTTCTTTCCGAAATTTGGTTTTATACACACCATAGATAATCTTTAATGATTCAGGCTTAGGAAATATGATATTTAAGACTTAACAGTTCTATAAAAGGAGCGTCATTAGCAAATCGCTGCTATTAAGCTGAGGAAGTTTTTAGATTTTGTGTTTTAGGACTTGGAAGTGTCGCATATTCCATGTGTTGATGACCGCTTCCTGGCGTTGTTAGCAGATAATTGCATGGGTTTGAAGAATATTAATTTGAATGGTTGTAGATATGTCACCGATGAAGGACTTGCTGCACTGGCACGGTGAACTTCGTTTAATTCATAAATTCTACTTCCGAATTTATTTGCTTTTTACGAAATCAAAAAGTTTTTCTAAGACGCAAAATTAACTTTGAAGATTGGATGCGGGAAATTCCTACTCTTGCGTAGAATAAGAATTTGTATTCATTGAAATTAAATAAAAAAACAAAAGTATATCTCTTCCTATTGAATTCTCTTCAGAAATTGCAAAGACACTCTAGTATCGGTTGACTAGATGAATGCAACTTGAAACTAAACTTCAGGAAGTGCTGCTTAAAAGAAGTGCGAATTCGTGCAACATCATGTACCGATAAATCAATCTATTTATTAGCGCAGTTTTGTCCTGACCTTGAATGGATATCACATGCTGATTTCAGCGGACGTCCGAAGTTTAGTGACAAAGCACTGCAGTGCCTCAAAGATTCCTGCGTGCAGAGGGTTATTTGCTGAATAAAAGAAAACAAACTTATTTGTTTCAAAGGAGAATATTGCAAATTATTTCTCCAATCTAACTTGGAAGTTTCTGTCCTAGAAGCTTAAAAACTTTCCAGAACGAAGCAACGGGACCATTGTCTTGTGCCTCTTGATCTCCACTAAAAACAGGAAATAGAAAGGATGATTTCAGCTCGGCCTTTTATGTCGTGAATTGCCACACTGAACAACCCTTCTACCTGCCACCTCAGATAAATTCCAAAAATTGTGCAATATACCAAACTCCCAAAACTACGATTTGTCTTTCTTGTCCTTCATTCTGATTTCATAATTTATGATAACAAAGTGGAACTCTATCGGAATTAGTTCATTCTTCACAGACTTTCAGAAATTACTTTATTGAAAGGAAAGAAAAGACCTACGTCCGAAAACATTCAAAACCCTCATCAAATAGGAATCCGCCGACTTAGGATTAAACAACACAGATATATTGTTAGATTCGGAAAGAGAAAATGTATTTGTTTCATTTTGTTATACGAAACAAAACATATTAGTTTCTAGTAGTTTCCAGTAACAGCCACATAGCTCACCATATAAAAAGGAAAAAGCTATTGATTAGAAAAGGAATAAATAACCAACAATCATAATATGTGATCGCGGAAACATAAATGTCGAAGAAACAGATAAGCCTGCAGAGTAAAACCATTATCACTTCAGCGAACTATTGCGGGGGCTGCGTACCATTTTCATGCGGTCCATTCCTGTCGTTTTCATTGCTAGGACCTCCTAAGGAATAATTTTGCTGATAATTCGTTCAAGGGATTCCAATATTAAAGACGATACTGCGTTTTGCGTATCGAGCATACAAAAAAAGAAAGAAAGAAATATCTAATTTCGCAGTTAAATAAAGGAAAACGATACTAACAACTGATAGCAACTCATTTATTAAATAGATGTAAACGGTGAAATACAAAACCACCTTGGCCCTGGAACTGCTGCCTCAGCTGTTCAACCAAATCTGGATTGGCACTCTGCATTTGTTGAGCTAACTGAAAGTGAGCAAAAATATTGACACACACCCATTATTCCCGTAATGAAAATGACATCTCGAAACTGATTGGGGAAGCTTGTTTAGTTTAACTGGACCTTGCAATCACTAATCCATTTTCACTCAATATAAAAGGAAACAACCTGCTGGCCGGCTTCAATAAGATTAGAAACGCCAGCATTTGATCCACTGCCGAGAATACCAGTCATCATTTGCGACATCATATTTTGGATATTCGGATCAGACATCAGCTGTCTGGCCATGTTCATCATCGCTGGATTATTCAGCAGAGCAGTCATATCAGGCATCTGAGAACCAAACAACTGAAAAAAAAAGAATTGTGAAATTCGCCGGCTACGAGCTAAACATTCGGGAAAGAACGACAGAACTTACCCCAGGACCTTGTCCCTGCCTGAATGATTCTTCCAGCTCTTTCAGTTTATCTTCAGCAATTTTCAGATTGTTTTTGTAGCTTTCTTGTTCTGGATCCAGCTCTAGCGCTTTTTTGTATGCTTCTACTGCTTGTTCATAACGATTCTGGCAAGACAAAGCCAACCTAAAAAAATTGAAGGAAATTCATCCAACTATGTCCACATTCGGATTGTACTGAAGAAACGATGGTTTAATATATCATGATAAATTTTACCCCATTCGTCCGTAAGCTTTACTATATTTTGGATCCAAGGCCAATGCAGCACGACAATCTTGTATTGCCAGATCATATTGTTCTAGCCGACAGTAAGCTGCTGCACTGAAATGCATGATAAAATCTTTAAGGGAGAAATATACTTCGATTAGGAGGCTCACAAAAAACTTCGGTGCTGTCAATTCATAGTATGTTTTCTAAAATTTAAACTAAAAAATTAAGCAGAAGTTTTAATGCTTTGTTCCTTCAAAATCTTTTTCTTAAAATATTCAGAAACTTTTTAATAATTACGTTAGCCTTAACCAGACCATTAATATACAATATCTAATGAGAAATGAATTACTGAATCATCCTCAGACGTACCGATTGCAAAAGTAAGCTGGATCTTTGTTTAGCTTGATAGCTTCATTGTACTTTAATATCGCATCTTCAAACTGCGATGATTTCATCAGTGTATTTCCTTCTTCCTTTAAATTATTCGCTATTTTAATTTCTTCCGCAGTTGGTTTCGGAAAATCACCAATTCCCTGAAAGTTCAATGTATCACAGTTTTTATTGAAAGTTCTATGTCCGCAGAGCTTAATTTCATTTTAAGAAAAACTACATAATAAAAACTGGCATATAATTGGAAGATGAGTTGCGCTGAATTACAGGAAGTCCTGATGATTTTTTTCACGAAAATTAGTTGATTTAAAAATAAAGCATACGGCAGGAAGACCCTCGGCTTCAACGAAGATATCCAAAAGAGGTTTCGATGGTTGAAACAAATAACTGGAGTCAGTTATATCAAATGCAGTTTCAAGGCACTGAATAGCCACTGAAAGAATTTTTTCCTATAAAATTTAACTGGAATTAACGAGATGTGCATAACTATTAATTCCCTCAAGTTTGCGATGACTTGTGAGACATACTGATTACACGACAGTTAAGAAATTAACTAGGTATGATGGGGAAACTGTTAGTATAACAACTTTAATATTACAAAAATGAGACTATATAATGAATGCAGATTCTGGATGCTATCGTGGGTTTTACTTCCGAATTACTGCCTATTTTGATCCTACAACCGTATCAGTAAAGACAGACTATAATAAAATATAACAACCTTCAATCCCTTCGACTTGATCAGTTGTGCACTGTTCACGTGAAATACGTTGACGCAAGAATTGGATGAATGAAACGACGAGATTCTTTTCATCACTAATATCTTGCTTCTTGTGAACTGATTCCGGATTGCTTGCCGCTGCATCAGCTGAGTCATTCATTCTTGTAATTTTTTTTCTTACGACTCTATACTTCCCAAAATCTGAAAGCATTTCTACTGTAATACATGACTTCATTTTTAGGATCTGAAATGATGTCCTTTAAAGTCTAAAAAGTGTACATATAATGCATTAAATGTTTTCACTAATTTGATTACTGTATGTTTAGAATGAAATCTGAATTCAGTAAAATTCTTTGAAAAATTTTGTAGATTATATATGGATCAATTGTAAAGTCAATCCACAACGTGAAAAAGGAAAAGCGAAGAGGCAAATGTACAGCTAGCAACATATCTATCAAGAACAATATAACACATAATATTTTGCCCAAATCAGAAAGTACACGTAAGCACACGTAAAGTGCACAACGCACGCACTTACAACACAAACGCACAAATGCAACCCGCCTGAGTGAAGAAGAGTGAAATGTTGAATGCAACTGGTACATCCCACTGATGAGAGACATAAACAAAGGTAAGTGGAGTGATCATTTGGTAATTCTCGTAAGACTTCTCATAACTAGAATAATTTTCTCTATGGAAGAGAAACATCGCTTATTCATTCATTAATAGGATAAAACTCAAGTTATAAGCTCATTCAATGCTATTTCAATGAAGCGTGATCACAATGAGCGGTATACATTTTGTAGATGCATTGAACTGATCGTAGAATTGTGTATAAACCAACTTAATTTACTTATTGTTCTTGTCTAATAGGTAAAAGATTGATTTTTTTTAAAGTAAACTCCTCTTTTAGGTAAGAGGGAAGAAGCTGCAATAGGCTTTCATATTCATCTTGAATGTGTGGCTATACTTCCGTATATTTATCAAAAATTTACCCATCATTATAGATGTCTTGCACAAAATATCCATCAGTTACTTATCACAACTGAAAAGATGAATTTGAAATGCATAAAATTACTTAGTCGCAACATGAAGCTTCGGTTTTTGTTCCAACCCGGAGATATTGTTCGCAGTAAGTGCAAGATGGAAATGATATTGCCAGTTCGCTGCGGTTCGAAAGTTTTCCTTAACGACAGGAAAATGGAATGGAACCAATGTCATTTTTAGAGATTTCACCAGAAATTTGGGGATCAATTAACCATGGATGTCTCATAACTCACAATGATGAAAATTCTTGCGCTATGCCCCAAGTCTTCCATCGCACCGTTGTTTGTAGATTCTGTAGCATTATTGTCTAAAAAATCCAAATGATTTTTATGCAATAATTTCAACATCTATGAACAATAATAATTTACATCTATTAGTAATACAAGGATGTACATCAAAGAAAAATTACTGGAGTTAAATACTACATAAATGGTAAAAAAGGACCGATAAAAATTTGTAGAAGATACATACACGACACATTCACAGCTAAATAATCACATCATAATATTGCCAAAACGCCAAATATAATTGTTAATAAGATATTGCGTCCTATTAGGTTTACCTTATCCTGACTGAAATACTCTTCAACTTATGAAACCAAACTGCTACAATGATGCAGCGTACAACCTATTTTGAATGAAATTACCTCATTAGGTTTTTGTGTTGACATTTTATGCAGGGTTGTTTGCTTTGTCCGAATAGTTCGTTATTTACAAAGATGAGATAGGTAGTTTGATTCTTTTCATTACTAGCTTCATTGCCAGCCTAACTTCTTGAAAATAAACCAAATTAAAGCAATGCACATCGTGCTGTCGCTCCGAAACTATATTCAAATACACGTAATATTTTCCAGCTGAAGATTCTTAACACAGAAGCTAGGAAATTAATTTGTGTGAGGAATAAAAGATGCAGTTGGATATGTTGCTTCTGTGTTTTTGTTTCTACGCTTAAATTTGAGACTTTCTAAGATGATATTAAAAAACAAAAGATTCAGGTAATTTGAGCTCAAAAATATTTTTTGGTTTATTGTAACATCCGCATTCATTCATACGATTTGCATCATCATTTCGTTGAAGCAATCGTTTCACAGTTCGCGATAAGTCAACTTCTTCACGTTCTTGATGCATTTCTTCCACAAGTTTATTGAAGTCCTGGGTGCGAAACTTATCCAGAATTCGTTGTGTCCGTTTCTATAAAAGAACCATATTAAAATTAGGCTTGAGCAAGACAAGAACCAGCAGTAGTAATTTTTCAAATGCATTAACAGTATTCGTATTTCCAATTTCCTTTAACCAATAATAATTAATTGTTACGAAGTTGCTAATGCTTTTTAAGGCATTAAGTATGCCTCCGATTTTTTTGCATTAATATGACATTGTGAACGTTAAGCTTCAAAAAAAAAGAAAAAAAAAATTCATAAAATCCGAGAAATAAGCACAAACAAGTGACACATACCTGTTCTCTTTTTTCTTCCTCACTCGGATCAATTAACGTATTCGTATTCTTGCGCAATTCATTAACTGTTGTCGGGGGAATATCCGATTCTGCAACACGGATATAGCACTAACAACGGAATTAATTTTAGGAAAGAAATGAAAACAAATGAGCCAAGATTTTGACAAATGGTGGGTGCTTTAACACCTATACCAACCTTTTGTCAAATTTTGTTAATCAACCTTTTACATTACATTAGGAAATGAACTAAAAAGCAATACCTTCCTTTGAAGACAGAAATTCTTACTTTCTCGTGTTGATGAAAAGAGTGTATTTTTCCGAGAAGTTTGTACAGATTCAGATGGACTCCAATCAATGCTTAAATCAATCGAGATTGTATTTTCCTCAATCCCGCTAGTATCTGTTCCATCGACATTATTCATTTTTTCAGCTTCTTTGAACGACCAGTCTCTATTCACTGTTATATCACCCGATATTGATGACGCTAGTGCTGCGCCTTTCGAAACGAATGTTACCGCCAGATTTTTCACATCTTTACCAGTTGCCTAAAATATTTTCAAAGCTCTAATCATCCAAAATCAGATAAAAGCAAAAATTGAAAACTACCCGATATGTGGATAACAAAAAGACAAGAAAGTATGAAAAATAATTGTAAACAACTCCAATATCTAATCTCCACCTTTAGCATTTCGCTAACGTCATCGATATCGAAAAGAATTGTTGCATCTTCTTCAAGACAAAGTGCTGCTTGTTCTTCATCATCATCACATGCAAGCGGTGCCTTTTTGGAACTCTTTTTATCAGATTG
Organism: Dipetalonema caudispina; assembly: GCA_013365325.1. Classification (NCBI taxonomy): domain Eukaryota; kingdom Metazoa; phylum Nematoda; class Chromadorea; order Rhabditida; family Onchocercidae; genus Dipetalonema; species Dipetalonema caudispina. The sequence goes on from JABVXV010000073.1 coordinate 135,977, forward strand.
CAACTCCGGCAAAAGGTTTAGTAACGGATGGGCTCGTAAAGCCCGTTGTTTTACAATCTAAATCAAAGATTTCTTGTTACTTTTTGAGTTTCCACCTTACATTTGATATTTTGGGGCAAAAATGCGAAATTATAACTGTCCTCGTGATTTGTTCGAGAAATTTTATGTTCTAAGTCTAAATTATGCAGAAGTGTTTCAGTTCTAACAAAAGTCCTTAGCAGAATTCCTGTGCATCCCGCTCTCTCCACACCTGAATTACATTTTAAATATCCCCTCAGCAATTTAGAAAGAAAACGAAAAACCACATAAATTCACTAGACACAGAACATCTTCAATCTAAAAGAAATATTCTTGTCTGAACTTTCCACTAAATCATAGATTTTTCAGATCCGCAAGTCTACAACAATTCTGCGTTGTACACATGTAAATTCTGATGCAAGTTCCTCAAAATATAAATTACCTGCTGAACATGCTGACAAAGAGATGGTATGGCCATGAGCTGACTGCTGAAGTTAAGATATTTTGCCACTAAATTATGGATAGCTATACGTTTTGCACCGTTAAAACGAAATGATGATTCCAATGCCATTGATTGTAGCGCAAAAGACAACCGGAATAATTGTATCAACATCTAAAATATTAATATAAATCATCACCTTAATCCCATTTAAAATAATAATAGATTGTTGTGACCAATTATCGACTTAACTACTGACTTCTCCATTATTTAAGGTGCAGTTTTATTATCAAAAACAATGGTCGATGAAGTAACCTAAAAAAAGCACTTCCTGAAATGTATTTTTTTTTTAGAACTGTGAAGTCGTAACCAGAAAAAAAAACACTCTACTAGAGCAACTAGATCAGTGAAATTTATGCGACGAACTACTAAATTAAGAAAAAGTGAACTTACTTCATCAAAACCAACTTCAATGCATAATAAAGCCATTGTGCAAAGGATTGCATCCATATGTTCTTCCAGCGTCTCATCTTCCGGTACCATCCAAACACATCTGCAAGTTTCCCATGGTAAACAAATGTTTGGAATTTTTGAATTTCTGCTATACTAAGCTGTGAATGTAATGTTTCGGAAATTATAAAATAAAAAGGTCAGGCAATCCGATAATATTTAATATCTCCAAATACAGCTTACACTTACTTATGAAGAGCATTAAGTAAATGAGGTGCATAGTTTCGCATGATCATTTCATCCGACCGACTACATTTCTCAAAAGTTAACTGCAGATCAGTGACATCATTGACGTAAGGCAAATGCCGTAATACTGACAAATTATCATGCCTGTAAGTAGTTATCATGATTTCTATTCTTACCCAAGACAAGCTGATAATGAATTTAACAAATCGAAGAAATTGTCAAAAACATATAAGTTCTTTTCACATATTGTAAATAACTTAGCTTTGCTACAAAAAGTCTGATAATACAAAATTAAAAACAGGAAAATGTCAGCAGTTTGTATTTTGCATTCAACACTTACGTGGGATAAAGAGATTATATTAAAATTTGAAGTGAATCATTTAAATAACATGTAGAGCAAACACACATTATAAATAAAATGTGAACCTATCAAGCAAGGTATGAAAAATGCATTGCGTATCTAAGCGAACAACAGGATCACTGGTTAAAGCTAATCGCAACAGTGTGTTTGGAAAATTATTACCAAATATCGTTGACATGAAACCCGTTCTATATTTCGTTGCCACCTAAAAATTGAACTTTCATATTTCGCTGCCACCTAATTAAATTTTTTTAAGTAACTAATGTCAGATTTGAGGACATAAATTAGTGGAATAATTTGAAATGGAAAAGTTTGAAAAATAACTCTGGAAAGATACAGACTGCAATAATAAAATTAAAACTAACTTCGAAAGTGTTAAAAGTGAAAGATATACTTTTAGGAGTGTTTTTACAAGTATGTGTTGCAGAAAAGTATCACTCGGTCTTGGTGACTGATTGTCTTTTCCAAGATTTGGTATATTAGCAGATATAAAAAGCATAATTTCCACCTAAAATTGCAAAATAAAACATTCATTGTGTGTCCTCGACAAATTTTACAATATTCAGCAAATGTACTTAATTCTAAGCTCTTAGTGAAAAATATCATTCGTAATTTGATTCCAAATGGTTACAAATAAATATGTTTTGAATATGCATAGAATTAAAAAATAATGCTGTAGCACAAAACAAGCCCAACAGAATTTCGTAATACCTACTACAAACAAAGGTTTTTACAAGACATGTAAACAACGGATTTAATTACCTTCTGATAGTCGGGTAACGCGTATGCATAGTCACCCATAGTATTAATCAACGATTCTTGGTATATTTTCTCCTCATCAACTGATGGGCATTCTTCACTTTGTTGAAATTCAACAGATCGACGTACATGCTTCAGTAAAGAATTGAATATACCTAAACTGATATTTATAATAGTCACCAAAATGAAAACTTACATATCTTCGAAGATTTCCTTTGCTTATGATTGTTTTTGGCTTTTCTATTTTTTCCATATTATCAATTGCGCGAATATTAATCGTATTATAGGTTCGAATCATGATATGTAAAGACCTTGTGTTGGATGGTATCAATGTCTTTGAGAAATAAATCGTTGGAAAGTTAGGAAGAAATATCAATTTACATATCAAGATTATTTTTGTCATTTGCACTAACCTATTAAAGATGGCCCGATACTGGTGCCGGCAATGGAAACAATGCTTGATAAAACCGTCGCAATGCCAATGCGTACAGATGCATTCGAATTTGACATATTCTCCAAATGAGTTATTAAAGCCTAAAAATATTGAAGCATAAAACTAAAACAATCATTCAGTGTGCATGCTGGAATCAAACATGAATGAAAATAGAATAAACAAGTATTAAAATATTGATAATCAACAAACATCGAGTGTATATGGAATAGGTGATAAAACTTAAAGAAGTATGAAAAATTACTTGAATGACAAAACTCGGGTCTTTAACGCTGTACATAATAGCACGAAATGTGTAAACTGCGAACATAGGCGGAGGCTCCCATTTCGTATGTAAATCACAGTGTTTCAGAACTGGATCCAAAACAGAAACCAGGCCGAAAGGTGCTTTTGCCATCAGTTCCCTACAAGATTTCGAACAAAAAATTTTGAAGAGAAATTCCTCCATGATTTCTTCATTAATATATGAATTGGATTATTTAACTGATGTTCACTGTATACAATGAGAACTTTTGAAGTAAAAGTCAATTTGATTTATACATTGTAAATTGCTAACCATCTATTACCAACAACACACAACCTCTTTTGACATTACGGCCATTATGGTCAAATGAGAACTTTTCGTCAAAAAACACTTGGAAGAACCGAATATAAAATACAGTCTACAAGTGTATAGAAATGTACCGTATAAACTGATCAGCAAGCGCCCTCGGGTTTTCCGCTACACCATCCATCGCATAAGGCTGGTAGTTGACTGAGAAGCGATTATTCTCTTTTTCCTTTGATTCTTCTAAAATAGTAAAATAAACGAATAACAAACAACATTACACTCTCAGAATCTCTGCATGCTTGGTCATTATTTGCCATTACCCAAGCGAAAGATGTACAGATAAGATAATGCAAGGTTTGGGAAAGCTAATATTTTTCTACGATCCATGATTCTTACGAAATCTTTAACAAGATCCTTATATACTTTCACCACTCAAACATCATTCGAACTATTGCTGCCTAAAGTTGACAAAAAACAGCTGGTATGAAATCCTTTGAAACTATTTACCAGAATCCTCCTCTTGAAGGTTAAAAAGAATTGAAGGGATGATTTTGTCCATATACTGTCTTTCCCAAATACTAGTTTGTAGTGGGTCGGTCGTTGATTTCCACATAACACCTACAATAAACTTAAAAACCAATGACGATAAATCGAAGGACTGTAAAACTTCCGATTCAATTATACGTGGCCTTTGCTTGCTTGTAAATAAAATAGTTGAAATCCGAGTCAAATTAAACTACCTCTAAGGCCACGTAAACCTGCATATCGTGCATCTTTTGCAGTTTCACTGTTATTTGCATGACACATTGATGCAAACTTGGAGATGAAGAAGTCATATTCTCGATGGTAAGCGGGAGTGTTTTCTTCGATGTTCGCAAAGTTCACGAACGAATCTGTAGCCAGTTTCTGGAATCTGATGAAATTCTTTAAAAAAGAAGAAAGTTTTCTAATAAAATACAATATATGCGGAAAATATGTTTGCAAAAACAGACTTTTAACTATCATTTTTCAAACCAATCTTCAGTTCGGTTTTCCATCTGAACATCTTAACAATCCAGTACACTTGACCTTATACAATTCTGCTAACAAATTTTATATAAAAGACTATTTTGGATTTTTTATAAAAGCCTGGATAATATAACACAAGATAGATTTGCTATTACCCACTATTTGCCGTAAATAACTCAACAGTTAATTTGAAGTATAACAATAAGGTTATAAAAATCTCAGAAATAACATTATATCATTTAAAAATGACTGATGTGAGTATCTATGATAATAAAGTAAGTAGGCAGTCAGTATCATACAATAAGAAAGTGCCATAACTACGTAATACACATTACTAATGAAAGTAAAAAATTTGACCTCCATTTGAAAATGGTTCGTTTCCAACAATTTCTGCAACATTTTGAGGAAATGTTCGATAAACTTATTTAAACTCGACAAATCGTGACAACTTTGCAGCAGCTGATCCATCGCTTCTACGGATATCTGAACTTGACACTTCACTAACAAGTTTAAACATTTCTTCCTTTCAAATTTTGAATTTCAGTGAGTTAAAATTCAGTACTTTAAAATATTGAATTACAATGAGGTCTCCAGCAATTTTTGTAGCAGTGTTCATTTAAACAAAATAGACGAATGAAAAAACTTAATGGATGCAACCAGCATAATCCAGTATTATCAAAACCATAGTAAAAACAGTAACTTCTGGAGTACATAAAAGTACTAGTTCCAATACTTGTATTTTCCTTTCAAAGGGATTTTTTGCTATAAAATAAGGCAAAGAACTTAGTATACCTTAACTTGGTTGTACTTTTGGTAATACAAATCTCTAGATAATCGCGAAACAATGTATTCACCAATTCTATCCAACTTTTCGGGTCTTGATATTGCATAAAACGTTAGCTTTTGCATGTTCGAATTGATCAAGCCTTCAGTTAAGGAGCTAGAAAGATAAAGTTTACTAGAAGAACAAAAAGAAAAATCATGTAAAATAAAGTTAATTGAACCAACGTTTATTCAAAGTCGGTAGCATCAGATAAATTGTTGAATCAAGCATTCAAATCAACAAGCATCACCTCACAAAGAGGCAGGAAATATGAAGACTTTATTCTAATGTTTGAGCACATAGCAGAACTTAAATAAAATAATCACCTCGGGTAAATGGCGTCGACGAGTCGTCGATACCGTGGTTTGCATGGGGTACAACAGCATATGAAAGTGTCCATTGATATAGATTTGAAAGAATTTGTGCAAAAATTGGATAGAGTCTAAAATGAATAATTTTTGACGAATTTCTCGAGGTTGAGATGTAAAACGGTCAACAATCTGATTTCAGAAAGAAAAATTTCCGGAGAAGTTGCCCTCATCATCAGAATCAATTGTAAGTGTAAGGGACACTTTTGTGTGGTATTAGTACCTAATACAGAAAATGGGATAATTTTAAAAAGCAGAATGTCCAAAAAATAAAAGGCAATTATCCTTATCAGATCAGTCAAAAATTGAGAATGACAGAAGTTCGCCTACAAAAAGTATGAAATTTGCCTGTTACAATAGTTAATTAGATTTAAGAGAAATTTAGACAACAATTGAAAGAAGCAACATAAACCGCCACTAAACTCCATTCAGTAATATACCGATATGTGTAAATTACATCCATCTTTACCTCTATCTATTCCCCCTTCTACTTATTTCCATTAAAATGAAAACTGAAGGTAAAGTTGAAAACGAACGATTGCAAACATCTTTTATGGACAGGAACCAATCTGCATGCTGAAAAGAGGAACTTTCTCTTCCTTAACAATATTCCTAATAGTATAATAGAAGCGGATACCATAAATCATCGAAATATTTCTTTTTAGTTCTTATCAAACCCTGTTGTAATCTATGTGTTAAACTCTAAATTTACACATTTTCTTCTGAATTTCTTCCTTCTTGGAGTCGTTTAAGAAACGATGATATATCTCAACATTCGAACAATAACATAACATGCGAAATAGTAAGGAAGTAATATGAAAAGAGGTCGATCTATCTAATGACACCTTATTCATATAGATTATCTAATATGAATACCAATCAGTTGCAGAATTGCTCAGCGATAAAATACAACTTCGGTTCTGGTGGGTATATCATATCTTTTAATATTTTTTAAATAGAATAAGTTTGATGAAATTGATAGTTTTTCAGATTTGCGTGTTTTGTTATTTTATCATATCAAATTAATTATTTGTTCCATTATTGTGTTGTTGTATTTTATATTACAATACTAGTGAATTAATTGTTTAGGAAATCAACTTGATCAGTTATTTATTACCTGCTCTTGATTGTTACTCAATATTTGATTGTTTTTTCTCTCCCTTTCCTGCTCCCTTCTACATTTCAGATCATTTTTTTATCATTCTAACTTTACCGTGCATATTCGCTGTGAAAGATATCAACTTTTGATAATTCACCAACCACCAATCATATAATATCAGATGAGATCATCAGTAGCTTACAAAGCCGATAATTTTGCTGGTATAAGTGTCATATTTTACAGTATTCGATGTAATGTTGCAGAGAGATTAGGGAAAAGATGGTGCACGATTTCTACAAGTATATTAGTCAAAGATTTTATCAGGTAAGCTGATTTCCACCTTCGTTGTCGAATAACCTTAGAAGATGCTACTTTCAATTTCTTTCATCTTAATGTATATTTGAAAATGGTTCAACTTCAACTGGCGAGAAATCAGCATAACCATTTGGCGCAAAAACTGCTTCAAGAATTTTTGTGGTGCATCTTCGCCCAATAACTATTAAAAGTTTTTCGACGAAATCATTTGCGTTCCAAATGAGCTTGAGATAAAAGCAAACAAATTTTTAAATAAATGAAGCATTTGGTTAGTATGACTATTTCAAGTAAATGAAAGATTTTCGGCAGGTAAACTGCTTTGAACCTCTAACCTTGTATGATAAAACATTGATATATGCGGTCGCTCTGAAAAGCATTTCGCTAACAAATTCATAAAGAATAATCTAATTCTAAACTAGTACCAAATGATTGATAATCAGTACAATGTTTCTATAACATACATAGTTTTGTTCCTCCATAATAAACTCAAATAATGTATTTGAACGATTGAGCTGTATGAGTCCTTTTAGAGTTAAGTGCTGCGGATTCTTATTCGATTTTAATTTCAGTTCTGCCCATATTAATTTACGAACATTTTTGAAATAAAGCGTTAACACTTCTGTTACTTTTCCTGTTTTTTGATTTTTGTCACTAAAAATATGACTACTTAATACTTGGATGTTAAAACAATCAAAGACGCAAAGCATGTTTGTTGTTTTTAGGCAAATATAATTTTGTTAAGAGAAATGCAACTGGAATTGGAAATGATTTAAAGAATAAATTTGCTTTGACACAATGAATTTTTTGTGAAAAATATTGAGGTGATATATCGTCGTCATAATGTTTAAATTAAGGAAATGGACTAAATTTTTGGTCTAAATTTCAAAAAGTACATAGAGATGGAAAGCTTAAAGCGCTTTCCTTATTTTCATTTTCATTTTAATAAGGATTTTTTATCAGATTTTCAGCAAATGCAGCTCATTGTGATCTTGAATTTATTGATAAATCCGAATATCTAGTCGACCACCTATTCATAAGCGCCTTTTCTTTTCTTCAAGAAGTATGGTTTTTTTTTGTTGATTTGTTTTAAACTCTTTCAATTTCATAAAAAATCACAATTTTATTGTTCGAACATAGTCGCTATTCCATGTTTGTCTGAAATGTCTTAGATTTATGACAGTAAATATTTTTTTTTAATATTGTTGTGGCCAAAAGCATTTCTATTGATTTGAGGAAACGAAATAAATAGTCGAAAAGATTGTTTACAAGAAATGAGAAAGTTGCCTCAACGAATTGCAACCGGTGCAGAAAATACTCATTCAATTGATTCACTTGAACGAGCTCTTAGTGCTCGAGAAGATCTGGAAAATATTGAAGAAATTGTCAGTTATCTCAATAACTTATGCACTGTGCTTGCCAGTGTCAAAGAGCTTCCTAATCATGACGGATTCTACAGCACTATTTGCAAAAGATATGTTTTTAACTTTCAAATTGACAGAGCATTTGAATTTGAGTGGTAGGAATGGATATGTGCCTCGAAAGAGGAGAATGGGAAATTGTTTATAAAACATAAGTGCTAAAGTCATGAAAAATAATGTTTTTGTGACAGGGTTGCTAGATATGTGCTATCAGAAGTGAGCTCGGTTCGAGCTATTACATATCGCATCTTACGGAAAGCTTCTCAGCTACCCGATGACTTATCAGTACTGTTAGACATACATATGGATAGCTTTGCAATAAGGTTTCGTTATTTTTCTTTCATTATCTATTTTGATAGGTTAAAGTAGAGGAGAGTGTTGATATTTAGCTAGAATTTAGATAAAATATTGGTTTGAATACTCTATTACGCTTTTGTAAAACTGCTATGCTAATATGGTTTTTCCAGTAGTCCTGCGATTGGCGACTGGATTAAACTAACCTAAAGTCAAATTTAGAAGATTTGTATTTGACGATTTCTGGTGGCTGCTTAATCTTCTAACAGAATTATGAAATAACACAGTAAAAATGAAATTTATTTTGTTATACAAGTAGAGGAGTTTATTATAGATCCTTAGAAATCGACAGTAACAATTCTGAGGAACGCATTGAAGCCTTGAAATTATGTTCAATGATGTTAAGTCATATGAACGAAAAGACAAAAAGTTCAGATAATGGACTGAAGGAAGATTACGCGGGCGCCATTTTTCCAGAAAATGTTTGTCGGTCTTTAATCTCAATTGCCAGTTGTTTCTTCATGAAGCGACTATATGGGACAAAGGTTGAGGAAAAGAACGATGAGTGAGTTTTTCTTGGATGAACTCATTTTTAAAATCATGAGAATTATTTGTATATGAATGAGCTTTTGACATCAAAAGCTACTTGCTCAGATTTTTCAAAACAAGCTGACGCTATCAATCTTGAAACTGTTTCATTCAACATATCCTCTGTATAAATTATTAATGTTTTAGATTTCCTAACTTTAGCATGCAAAAACTAGGTTATGACTGTTCAGTTATTTGGAATTTACAATTCACCTCTTTTTTTCCGAAGGCATTTGTACTTGTTATTTTGAACATATGCAGGATATATTTTTTCCAGTTTTAATAAACAAAATTACGGGCCAAATTCAGATCATTAATTTTTTGGAATCAGTAAGTGTATCTTTAATTGAGTTTGTAGGAATGAAGTGAAAAGGGAATCAGAAGGTACTTAACCTTTAAATCATGTGCCAAATAAATTAATCAAATTACAGACTAGCATTTTCATGTTTCGCTATAATAATCGAACAGGCTGCTGTTGCTCCTGATCTCATTTTGAATTCTATTAATACAGGTATACAAATATTGCGGATTTTTTATATACGCCTTTCCTGATTAGGAAAACGAATTGTTTAATATTTTGTTCTTAACGAGACCAATACTCTTCACTGTTCTTCGTTCGTTTATCAGAATGTTTATAGGTTGGATTGTAGAACTCCTCACGAAGGCAGTGTTTGATGATCATTCATCCACTTTCGTTTGTCGAATCTTGTGTGCATGGCTTGATTTACCACAGCTGAGGGTGCAAGCTAAATTAAGATTGGTCTTGGATGTATGTCTTTAATTGCTTATTATTGTTTCTCGACTTACTATAAATTGTTTTAATTCTTGCATCAGTTCCTACTACCAACGTTGACATGGCTCATGGAATTCAGAGTTTGTACTACTAAATCAGCAATTATAAAAGTTCTTTTGTATTTGTAACTATTGCATACTTTCAGCGAATTTTCGCTCCTGTAATTGAAACCGAACTTTTTGAACAAAAAGAACCAGAATTGTAAGTTCTTTCCACTGGATTTTTTGAGGAAATTTTGTCTCTTGATGGCTTTATTGTACTTACACAGAAAAGATTTTCGAACATTGAGATTTATTTAGGATTTTAGTGAAAAGCCATCGTGAAGACTTATATTTGTGGAAAGTAGCTCAATGTAGCACATATTACATCCATTGCGACATCACTGTAATCTTCGCTTGATTATGACTTTTCTTCATTACTCATTTTTGCGTTAAATTTATTTCTTCATTACTTTTAGTTAATTTCGATCCATTTCGACTTGACTTAAATATATTTGGTTGTAGGGAGCAGCCTTGGCTGTCATATGACTTCTTCCAGTTGGGGAACTTTTCGCAGATATTTTTAAATCTGTTACGCACTTGGGCTGGTCTTTTCGCTTGCTCAACTTTGAGTGATCAAAAAACGTCGGTTGTTTCTGCACTAAGGTACAATTTTCCAACAGAAGTTTTTATTGCGGTAAACTCTTCTACTTTCTTCCTTTTAAATCGATTTCCAAACTTTAAAAATTTCGTTCTAGTTTTTGTGATTTAAATTTGTGTTGTTTTTAGTAATTATTCTTCGATTTTGGTGTAGGAAATGATAGAAAGATCATACAAGGGTTGTGGAAAATCTGGAATTCATTCAAGCGCTGTAATTCTTACACAGTACCGTTAATATTACTTTTTTGACACCTTACACGTTAGGATACTTTTGACCGTGAAATGTTTCAGTTTTTTCGATTACATAGGATTAAATCGACCTACTCATTCGAATAGTCGCAAAATCCGTGATTTAATCATTGAATGTTGTTGTGAAATTTTGGAACTTCCATATTCTAAAATGAGATTCACGGACTGGCTTCATGCGACGCATTACTACTGTAAGTTTTGGGAATAATGTCGAAGGGCAGTCCTTTAAGATTGCTTGTCTCTTTTAAATCACTTTATTGGAAGAGTGATGAACGAAAAAGTAAAATGCTGTTGTGAGGGAATGAAAAATGGTATATCATTAGGCTGCCTCTAATAAAATGAATAAGCTCAAAATGGTGTCGCAGTTGCAGGAGAAAGTAAAACGATTATTTAATTAGATCACTTACAATTCTTAGTTTCGATATGTTAATTTTCATCATGGTATGTCCGTGAGAAAGATAATATATGTGAGAGAGGGATAGAGGAGAATTTAGTGGGTTATAGCTGGAGGTAAGTGGTGCAGGTCTAACGGCCCGATGCAAGTGTTCCTGACATCTGATTGAATTTTAATGACATCAAAAGCATATGGAGCAATTTAATTGTCTTAATTCACCAAAAGCATTTATGAATAAACGAGTTTGAGAAAAGCAAAAAACTTGTAAAAGCCGAGAAATAGAATATAATGTATCAAAGCTGCTTGTGATCATGTTAAACAGGAATGCAATGGAAGAATTTAATTATAGCAACGATGTACCATCCGGATGCCTGCAAGTGTTCTGTACGCAATGAATTTATTCTGTCAGAGCATGAAATGTTTTTAAAAATTGACCAAGTGAGTTTTTGAAAGATCATTTTTGTCATGAACGGATACAGAAAAAAATTGGAAATTCCTCTCACATTTATTCGCTGGGTTCATTTGTAGTGTGAAAATTACTGGTAACATAGAAAGATAAGTATACTGAAGAGCAGATGTATTCTTTGCTTGTTAGTTGGTTTAAAATGGCAATAAATTCTTAAAGTATGATTAATAGCGATTTTTAAATTATCAGTTTTAAGGATCGAAGTATATCACATTTCAACAGATTTTTTCAGCAATATACAAATATTAACGACTTGTTAGTGGCATTCCATTCAGTTGTCGTTTACTTGCTCATCAACGCCAACTTAATTCAGGTAGCTACAGAACCTTCATCAATCTGTAGTGTGCAGACGAAATGCTCATTTGCTGTTACTTCTTTTGTTCTGCTGGCCGTCTTTATATTCGCCATTTCTCAAATTTTAAAAGTTTTCAGCTTCTTGTTCAGATTTGTTAGAAAGCAAGCACTTATTAGGACGTGGTCTTTTTGGAAATTATATGTGATGTCAATCTTAATTACTTGCGTAATGCACGTGAACTGTTTTTAGGCTTTATCACGGATCATATTGCAAGATCCAGATGATCCAGTGGCACTCAGAGCAACGCTTTTGATGCATGATCTTTTGCTGGAAGTAATACTGCTTTCCATTTTTCGCAGATTTAAGTTTAAAATAAAATCTTCATTTCGATTTGAGATAGTATTTTCCAGTTTGATAGAAGAACTGAAAAAAAAAGCTTAATGTTTTGGCAAAAGATGACAAGGAGAAAAACTGGGAAATTGATGCAAATGTTGATGCAATTTGTAGAAAAATGTAGGGGGTTTGTTAGGAATTTGAATTGAATTCAGATTGATTCCCTCTCTGCTGGATTCTTCAAATAGCATCTTTACTACCGCGGTGCTGCTTTCGATTTGTTAAACCCATTTTACCTTGATCCTTCATAAACTTTTACGAGCAATTCGCTTTGAGCTTCATTATGATTCGTTGCAATAGTTTTGTGTAAAGAAGGAGAATCATAATGAGGATATCCCTTGGAAAAAGCATTTTATTATTTTAATTGGAAAGCAAAAATATGGATTACTTGGGAAGTTTTTCTCAAGCAAATTTTTTTTTTAGAGTTCGACGTGTTTACCAATGGAATGGAGGCTTCGAGTTCTGAGTTTACCAACACTTATGCATAGTGCTTGTGAAATAGTCTGCAAATCTCATGTTTCAAAAAAGTGTTCCTTGGATAATAATGATTATAAAACGAACGAAATCACTTCTACATATGCTGATCAAAGGTTTATTTTCAAACCACATTTTGATAATAATCAAGAAGATATTGTTGTGGATTTTTCTGTTAGAAAATTTTTAGCGATTTTTCCCTAATGACTCAGACTGATCTGCTGATTGTGACTAATAATTCGTTCCACTATACTGCTGTCACTCCAGAAATTTTTCTACCACAGTTTACCTCATTAATCTAAAATTTTAATGATATTTTTATAGCTAAATATTGTTTAGGAATGTTATCATTCTACTTAATCGTTTGGACATCTTGAACACTATAACATTAGCACAGAAAACGCAACCACTTCCAATCACTAATCTCCAACTTTTCGTACAAAGTAATCCAACTGCGATAAGACTGCGTAAATCAAAATTATTGAAAATGAACTTCAATGATGAAGACGGAAATACTGGTAAGATGATGCACTCTCTATTGGGAATTATAAGTTTTTCCCATTTTCGGGAAGCGCCATCTCTATAGTTTCTGTGTATGCTGAAGAGTATTTTTACGTCACACAACCATTGCTGTAATTTAATTTGATTTTTAAATTTTTACTACTTCTTACAATTTACACCTTGTAAGATACGAAACAGCAAAGTATTCTGATTATTCTTGGGCGATACTATTTAATTTAATTCATTTATTTTAAAACTCGTTTGCTAAGATTATGTCGAGACAGTACTGGAGAGATTGCTGTTCAAAGCAGTGGAATCTAACGGAAAACTCTGCTGGCCCGTTGTTGACAAACTATTCCAGCTTCTTCAGACTTACTATTCCTACAAAGGTGTACCCATCAAATATTCCAGAAAATGTTACAGTATCTTTAGAATGGTATGTGTTTCCCTCACACAATTTATAATAATCATAACCAAGTGTTATTACCAGTAATTCAAAATTCTGTTTCAGCAGTTATTTCTCTTTTTGTGTGGATTTTATTTTATACAAGGTTTTATATGAGGCAAGAAAAAAAAAACCAAATTTCTGGAAGTATTTTCAAGTCCAGATAACACATTTTAGGTATTCAACTTTATCACTCCAGCAGAAGGCTTGTTGATTAATTTTGATAACGATCGTTTCGTTATCATATGTTGTTGTCGCGCGGTGCATGTTTCATTGCTGTTTGCCGTACGAGAAGCGCAATACAAAGAACTATTAACAGATTTTATTAATGACTTTATAGCGAGCATATCAGTGGTAATTTTTGAATTTCTTTTGCAGCTTTGGTTCAATTCAAATGCATTTCTAAAATAAGCAATTTGATTTAGTCGATGTTTACAAATTTTGAGATTCTTAAAGTAGGGATCTTTAAGGATGTATTATTGAATGGGCCACTGTCTCCTAAGAATTTGATGAATACTGGTGCGATGTATTATTTTGCATTTATTGGTGCTATATCTTCAATCGAGGAAGGAAGACAAATGATAGAAGCGACACCGCTATTACAACTGTTAGTTTTTTCTTCGTTAGGAGAGGAAAGGATTTTTTTAACTTTTCATTACACACTGCGTTCACTTGCTTAAAGTTAATCATATAATTTGTTGCAATCACAAGAAAATTATTAAATACGTAACATATTTTTGATAGTGTTTCAATAAATGAAAAAATGTATAGAAATATAGCAGCTTACGTACGTGCTTTCATATTCATGTTTGACAATGATTATTTTGTCACCAATTTGTTCATCTTATTTGCACCTTACAATCATTTTTTGTTTGCTTCTTTGCTTTCTGTTCATTCTTTCTGTAATACGTTTTGCTTTTCCAATAGACCGAATTTGGGATCATCTCCACTTGTCGCCCATTCTCATCATAATTTATATTTTATAGCTGAAACTTCCTATATAAGTTACTTTCTATCCAGTACAGCATCACAGACATTTTGTTACTAGCAGTTCATTCAAATACTGTTAAGTGTAACATTGCACTGTGCTTCAATCCCAAACATTCTTTAAATAACTTTCAACTATAATTTTTCAGAGATATTTTTCAGTTACCTATTGATTAAAAGTTTTTACTCTTTCTATGATTGCGGTGTTTGCCTTCGTGAATTTCAATCTCTTATTTGGTAATTCATTGAAAATGCTTTTAAAAATTATCAATTTGAAATTTAACTTTGTTTTCATAGACCAAACTTACATTAAAAACTATCATTGAGTACACCAAAGTCGTAGATCCTGAACGCTTCCTAACAGTCACATACCTTTGAAAGTTCTTTTTTTCTCAAAAATAAAAAGCTTGAACAAGAGGAAGAAGAAATTTTATTTGAGATACTAAGGGAGAACTTTCGTTGTGAAATAAGCTCGATTTTTCGATTCTAAAGAAGGGTTAAAAACAGTGCCATCAATTGTAATGTTCTTCATTGTATAGGACACAAATGAATCAGCTATAGCTGGGACTTTATTGTTTTAAAAATCGTGGGCGCAGTTTGTCATTTACATTATATTTCGATCTTAAACGATGTTTTTAATGCTATTAAAGTAAATCCTATGGGTATCTATGTCCAGAATCCAGAAACTCCTAACAAACCATAGTTTTATTTTACAAAGGCATTTGTTTTCGAAGAACTAGAAAGTACATTTATTTAACTTTGTACCTCATTATTCTTTTCCACCTACAAACTCTTTTTGATCGCTATAATCCATTTTGATACATCATCCTGCCGGAATTTCAAAAAAGTGATTTCCCTTCCCAGAAATGATATCATTCACAAATGTAACACAAAAAAACAAAGGGAAATTGTGTATAATAAACATAAAAAGCAGGGAATTATGGCCGCTGTGAGACATAGAAACACCGTTGTATTTGGCTCAATTTCCCGAGGCATTTGTACTGTTCGCTAAGCAAAACACCTTGTGGTAATCCAGCTGCCGGATTACAGTACGGCCTACAGTGCTCATAACCAGATTCGAATACATTATATGCTTCACAGCATGGTGTTGCATCTTGGTATCCACTGGCACAAACCATTACATTACCGACTTTACTTAGAGGACATCGGCCCGTAAGTACTGCTAGTTGAATCTGAATTGAAATTTGAGAGACATTTGGTGATGAATCATTTAATTGATGACTTTATTAAGATTTTGAACGAATTTGTTAAAATTTTAGTTGATATAAATAAACTGCCTATGATTTTATTTTAAAAAAAGGTTATATTTACGTAGCGCTATTTAGCTCAGATTGCTATTCATTTGATGTGAACTTATACATTTAGTAAAAGGTCACACTTTAGAAAATATGAAGTTCACTCGTTCAAAAAAGAAATCTTATCCATAATAGACTTCCATCAAGCTCTTGCCTAATGTTAATACATCCTGCCAACTGCGCTATATTACAAGCTTATATTAGCCCTTCAATTATTGAAAAAGAAAGTAGAATGACAAACCGTAGTTAAAGTAGCATCATAATTGCACAGTGCTGCACATCCTTCGCCTAATTCTTGACAACATGCTTTAAATCGATCATTTGCCACTTCTTTGGTTATACATGGTTCCCAGTTGGGTTGTCGAGGACACTCAATAATTTATCTAATTAGAATGTTTCTGGATCTTTTATGTACAAGCGATACTTTATTGTCAATTTTTAGTAGTCCATAATTTGAGATAACTTATGCAAATGTACTTCTTCTGGCCTCTCACCAAATTTTAATGCACATTACTTTACTCCTTGAGCCATTAAGTTTTTGGGACTTTCATGCAGATTGTTATGGTAAATAAATTGGAATGTTTTGACAAATTACCTGAGCAGTAGCAGAAGGTTGTTGTGAGCCAGTTTTATAGTACGATCCTTCGATGTAATTGGTTGATGCATCAATACTGTATGCTTCTGATGGCAGTAATACAGGTCGTGCTATCTGCAAATACAATTTGTAAATTTTCTAATCTTAATTTGTAAATTTGTTCAAATCAATCTCCATTAAATCATAACAGAAATAAGGAAGCAGATAAAGAATCATCTTGTTCTGATAATTATTATTACAATTTAAGATTAGTGACATAGTCTGGGATGATATATCAACAAGCAGTCTCGATCAGATGTCACTTTGATTCACGTATTCCTAAATTTTCACTTATATTCCTGTTTTGTTGAGCCATCACATGTAATTTATCAGGGACGAATTGTCATCATTAATGGAGGTGGTTCCTCAGAAATTTGCATTAATTATTGAATAATGAAAATCAGGAAGAACCTTTTGAGGAAGTTGGGATTGCGGTATTGGTCTAACAGGTATAGTAGATTGTTGGTTTGTCGTATAAAAGTGTTGTTGTGGTTGTCGAACTTGCTGATAAGGTACTTGTCGTTGTGGTTGCAGTTGTTGGGCAGGTAATTGTGGTTGTCTATTAACAGGGTACAATGGAACGGATTGCTGTTGGACTCCGTAAGGTGCTGGTTGCACTTGCTTTTGCTGTGATTGTAAATAGATTTGAGGTTGAGAACCAATAGCTGTATATGGTGCAACCGATTGTTCGGAAGCAGCAATGTCTGTTCTTTGTCTTTGAGGTTGAAATAGTTGTGTTTGGGTAGCTGGTTGGGTAGCTGGTTGGGCAAGAAATTGATTCGGTCGTATTTCAGCTACTGCAGTTTGGTAAATAGGGGGTGCTATCTGCAGAAATTTACTTTGGTTTTAATATGGTTAAAACTTGGTTGTGATTTTTCAGTTGCTGATGAAGAATATTAATTACACAAAAATACTATTTATTTGATGATTTCAATTGCATAAGTGAAAAGAATGAGTCCACTGCCCCATTCATATGATTGCATACTAATAATTTGTTTCATCTACAATCATCTTCAATAATAAAATTTTTTTGTTAAGTTTATTTCTTAACATCCAGCCTCTTTTCTCTTTTAAAGAAAGGAAATAATTTACCGTTGGAAATGTGAATGGCGGAAGTGTTGGGAAGGTGAATGATGTTAGGAATGATGGAAGTGTTGGAAATGCGGAATCAACCAAAGTAATTTGTTGTGATGGGGGTGCAGTGGGAAGTGGTCGCAGTGATGGAAGTTGGATTCCTGGTTGAGGCTGTTGTGGCAAATACTGATAATAGTATGAGTTGAGTGATTCCTGTGTTTGTAGGGGTGATATCTGAAGCATATCAAAACAGAAATTTAAAAATGCTTGGCCGCTTAAATGTACTCCGTTTTTATTTAATCCTTTATCTTGAGCAAAATTGTTGTTGGGGTTTTATGAAATTTTTAAATTCAAATTCGCTATATTATTACATTATTGCTATGCTTCGAAAACTTGTTATCTTTAACATTTTCATGTAGTCTTCCAAACACTCTTAATTTTTAACCTGTAGTTGTTTAAATTAATTCATCGTTTACTTTATTTATAACGTTTAAGATGTTTTTGTAAAAATTTAGACTTATGACTTACCAAGCTATACTTTGCACCGTATGATGGATTTTGCGATTGATACTGTGGTATTAGCTGTTGGGTGCTTACAGTCCTAGCTTGAGGTCGTTGTAATCGTTGGAAAACATTGGATGAGTCATTCACAAACTTTGGAGGATAACGTTCCTGAAATAGTAGTGTTCTTCCGTAAAGTTAACAAACGCCCTGATGAAGTCGGAATAGATATTTCAGACGGAAATAACTTATGCAGTAATACTTCAGATCTTTCACACTAATTTATGTTGCCTTGCCTGGACAACATTATTTTACAGTTACGTGACCGTAACGCTTAATTTTGTTTTCAAAATAACTCATTCCAGATATTATATCATTGAAGTCTCGATATGTAAACTAAAATATTTCATAATTTCGGATCTTTGAAATTTTTAATACAACTTTTTCAATCTAAATATGTATTTTGTAAAACGCTTAGTATAGCATACTTAGCACAATACCATTATAGGAAATATGTTAGAGACTGTTTCTTCTAATCGTCTGCAGAACTATTTTGAAATAGATCAACTGATCCTTTATTCTTCGATTGGAAACTTTTTAGTTTAAAAAAATTATCTTTCATCATTGAAGTTTTAGCTAAGAATTTGTTTTTCCCTATCAATTTCATGTTTCTGCTTCCCCAAAAATATTAGAAAACTCAATCAAATTATTAATGTCTCTAAGACAGTTGAGGATCACCCATCGGTGACTTGCTATGTCATAGGTCAGAATGCTGCCTGAATAAGTGCAAGATTCTATCATTTGAGAAATCTTCAAGGTTTATCACGTCTTCCATCAAATTTCTTAACTGTTTTATAATTGATATAAGGCATGCGTTATCTAGTGAAGCAATTTATAATTAATTTGTCATTGTTAGGTACGCCTAATATTTTCGAGACATACCGGTACGGGAATTTCCTTTAAACACGGTCTACAAGTTTCGGGGCACATCCTAGCGATGAAAGATACTCGACAGTGGTGGCACCGGGCCCGTTCACAACTTGGTAGATCTGCAGCAATGTTGCCAATAAGGATCGAAGTTCCTACGGATAAAAGCACCAATGTGACATCCATCCGTGCCAGTTGTACCTACAATACATTCTCACAAACGAAGGATCAACAGCATTGTTAGCTTATACACAATCTGTTGCCATTCGTGGACAAGGAAAAACGAATGTAATTATGCCAACTGTATAGCTATTCCTTTTTGAATCTATTTACTGGTTGCTAGTAGTTTCTGAAGTAGAGAATATTTCTTAGGCTCTGATAATTGTAGCTAATACTGATGATAAAAGTTTGAAATAGCATCGGCATATATTCCAGCTGTGTTATACGCTTCATCATTTAGAAATATCATAATTTGAATGCACTCACTTAAATCAATTTTTGGCCACAATCCCTTTTTTTAATTCGCATTGTTCTATTTCTATTGATAACAAGGAAGTGATCCTAATTTTACCAACCTTTTCTTATCTCATCTTCATTATTTATCGAAAGGAATGGGAAGGATTTTTCTCAGAGATGCGAATAAATGCATTATAAGAAATTTTACTGGCCGTTTTACTAAAAATTTCTTTTTTCTTGCTTCTTTCGCATTTATTTTATTCTGGAAGCTTATTAACTGACCAACGGATTTTCTCATCCACTTTATGACAAGTATAAGTGCAATAAATAATGGCAATATCATCTTTCACACTGTCCATTGTGCTGCTCAAAATGTAAAGGTTAGGCCGTTCAACTTGTAGGCTTTTGGTAATTTATAAATAAAGTTGGTATAGTAATCGTTATATTGGTTATAAAGGAATGGTGATAAGAAGAAAGAATGAAAAATGATTATTGTCATTATAAGTTTGTTAGAGAAATAAAGTATGAAGTAATCATTCATTTTAATAAGAAGCCATTCAAAAAGGTTATCAATAAGAATTAAGATAAAGAGATCACAAGAATTCATTTCAGTTCATACTTATTTACATAATTAGGGAAATGCTTTGTAACTGATTGAGGATGAAGCTGTAATCATGAAGAGTTTGGCCTGTAATGATTCTAACTGTTTTTGGATTAAGTTGCCGAAACATTGTTTCTTGCCAATTGTAAGTGTGGAAATGGTGAATGGATCATGATTTGTGAAGGAGGATACGTTTAAGAAGTATAGCACAAAAAATCCTTTCCATCCACCACTCTCTTGCTGAAGAAAACTCTTGAAAATCAGACAGGAATAATAATCGTCTTACTTATAGGTTCAGTTCTGCTTGAATGAGGAAAACACAAAAATTTCAGGTTGCAACCGAGAAAAATAGCTGTGAACTGTATATCGTATTTTACGAATTAATCCACAAAATTAGTGTCTCTTTCTTCATTATTGTCTAAGAGATACATGTCAAGGTTACCATATTATTGCTCTAATCTTTATATTTATTCTTTAGATAATAGCCAGTATTGAAGGCTGTAAAGCTTCGAGAGATATTAGTTTCTGTAAAAAATCAAAGATAATATTCCGAAGGAGAAAAATCATAGGAATGAAGTAGTAACAACAAAAAAAAAAATGTATGTTACCGGATGAAATGATAGAAATTGAATTAGAAGGAAGTAGTATGGAAGAAAAATCGGTGATAGGAGGGAATAATCAGGAAAGGATTGAGAGAAAAGATTGATGATCATTGCGAGTCTTCTTCACTTCGCATTAATTAGGGATTAAAGCAGGTAATGACGGAAGCTGAAATTTTGTTACGGTTGATTGCCTTTTTGGAAAGCTGCTCAGATTATAAGAAGGCGGAAAGAAACTTAGTGGGGTTTAGGAAGACAGTGTGTTAGAAATGGAAAATGAAAATTGAAATTGAGTTTGCAAATATGAACAAATTTTTCGTCCACTCATCATTCGTCCGATCCATACAGATGATGATCACTTGCAGCTGTGTTGCGCACCTGAACAGGAGAAAACTGCTATACGGGGAAAAAGGAGAAGTGGGAGAGACTTTCGGACCAAACCCATCTATCCCGAAGGGTGGAATGGATGGATTTGTTGAGATCGGGTTTGATTGCTGTTCCTGTTTGCCACCATTTATGTATGTGTGTATGTATACATGAATAGTTTGTATGATGGACAATTGAGTGTGGAAAACAATTGCCGATGTTCTGCGCAGTACCGCAGTACACAAAATAATCAGATAGGGAAATTAGACACACATACGAATAATGAAGAAGAAGAAGAAAATAGGCGGTGGACACTATTAATCAGCTTCCCTTCCTTATATTTCAGATCCAATCTTATCATCGATTCCTCCATTATTTCCTCATCAAAATCGGGGAAATCTTGCATTTTGGAAGGGAACGGAAAGGAAGGGGTGAAAACTTCTTGTGGTCAGAAATTCTTACCGATGATCACACTACTGGTAATGATTATTGTTATTCCTTCCCTATCTGCTGATAATAATATCAAGGGTTGACTTTAGTGTACATGTGTTATAGTTAATGGAACAACAGGTAAGCAGAGAGCGGAGAAAAACCTGTATTCCGTGTCTGAATTTCAAACTAAATTAACTATAATACATTTATCTCTTAAGACTATCGTTAATATGCAATCAAATTTAAACTCAAAGATGATTTAGATAATACTATTCACAATCAATTAGAGTAATTATTAGTACAGGTGCTTTTTACCCACCAACTGTTGTCTGGATCCATAAATCAGGGAGATTTTATTTCAGCAGGGTGCTTATGGACTCGGCAAACGTGACCTTTCTTACTTAAGATAGGCTTCAAATAAAGCATTTCATCAGTTACATTCAAATAAAGCATTTCATCAGTTACTCAACGAAATGAAGACTGTAAACTATGTTGGATTTGAGTTTCTGCAACTGAAAAGATATAAGAAGGAAATGTTTAAAACAAAAAATATCTCTTAAAGAAGGGTTATCGAGTTCCTTAGGATTCACCTATCTTATCATCCGAGCAATAGCATTCTTCATTTTATTCTAATATCATTTATTGTTTTGCTTCATGTAAGAGTCCAGTTTTCATCCTTAAATTGTTTATGAATAGTACTCTTCCTTTTTAGGTAATAGATAATTCCAATGTTAAAATTTGACTAGCGAATAACGATCATATATCTAATTTGTGGATGGACTAACGGATTATGATTAAAGAGTGATTAATGCAACATTTTCAAAGCTAATTTTCGACTCTCCTCCTATAGGTTAATACTACGGGAACATTTCTGAATAGAATATCGAATCTACAACTGGCATTACATTTATAGTTGCACTGATTTTTGGTGTTGTAGGGATTTGAATAGAGATTATAAAATCATGACAGACACTGTAGTATCGATATTCTATCAATTTTAGTTTCTTAATAACCATTCAGTATTGCACTGGTGAATCAGCATTGTTGGGGATAAGTGTTAAAGAAAATTTAAAAAGTTTCTACTTAAAAGTTTTCGAATTATAAAAGCGAAGTCACAAAAATCAATCACTCAAGTAAAAAGAGATAATTAATGAGTATAACAAGAATGCGAGAAGAGCATCGGAAATTAGCTGATGATCGTTAACTCCTTTGAACAGGTTAGAGCGTTCTGTAAGAGATTTTGAAAAGTTATTCTTGAAGTTTCGTAACACCCAGGTTTGGAAAATTAGGAAATATAGATTATTGATATTTCCATATTAATTTTAAATGCTTTCTAATTTTGAACTTCTTCACCTCTATCAGTTTACTGACCTTCCTAGAAAAACTCCTTCCTAAAAAAAGTGGAATTTAAAGTAATTTACTATCAATAATAAATGGAAACGTAACGGTGACGCAATTCTTAAAGTGTCCTCAGTATTCTTTAATACAAATCGAGGGATTAAAGCATTTCAAAGATAGTACAATGAGTCAGCTGAAAATGAAATTGAATGAGAAGAATTTAAAATTAAACACACCTATTGATCGTACCTTATTACAATGACAAAAACATTCTTTGTCTGTTATCAAAAGTTACATTAACATTAAGCTGCTAATAGTCTATTTGTTGCCGAAAAGCTAATCGTAATATAATCGTGGCGATCAAATATTTCCTTATTAATCGAATTTTACTGTGCCAATATTCATATTGTATCAATAGATGTGTTTTATAAAACACATTCCAGGTTCATTGATTTAGTGAAAGATACAACGAATGTGGAATATGTGAAACTCATCGTATCATGCTTGGACTACAGTTCTGAGCATTCTTTCAATCGTTTTGTTCTTCAAGCAGCTCTCACTAGTGCTAATGTGGTATCTGTTTTTTTTTAATTCAATTAAATGATTGTAGTTTGAAGGAATGGATGCTGAAAACCATCGAAGAATATTCATTTATACCTCTGTAAACTTCATTCTGAAAAAAAAATTAGCTTACTTATTGATAAAGCAAAAAAATGCAATGAGTGACATAAAAGTTTACGATTACATAATGGAGTTCCTCTCCTAATTAATTGCTCTTGTATTGATTCATTGATTTCATTTGCTGCATATATTTATACGGTTTTGGCTATTGTTTTGAAAGTGTTAAGTGCACTTACTTTATTGTACAGACAATTATTTTCAGGCTGGTAGGAAATGGACAACTCAATTTTTGAGCATTTTAGCATCGCACAATATCAGTGATTTTTCTGTTTGGGGGATAAAATTGTTGTTGGGACAGCTCGCGGACTCCTCGGCAAAAGTTGTCCGACATGCATTGCGTTTATTACATCGTTGGATACCGGTATTTCGATTGATTTGATTCTTCGGACTTTCGCTGAATTTATTATTTTTTGAAAAAGTTGGCAACGACATATTTGTTCGACAGCTTTTTTTTTACCCCTTAAAGTTTTTTTATTACAAAAAAATGGATGGAAAGGCTAGTAATTCTTGATGACAAGATTAAAAAACTATTTGAACTAAGTAAATGGACACCTGGAAACTAGTCTAAACATGTTTTCTTTTTCTACATTTTGCTAAATTTTAACCGGTGTTTCATAATATCACAGTGATGATGGACAAATAATAATTATTATTGTTGACTTGACAGTTGCAATATCTATTTGCAGCACTATCCAGAAAGTGTTTGTTTGATCAGAGATATATGTTTCGATGCATTTGGTGATGCAGGAACTCTGCTAAAGACATATCTTTTCTCCAGTGAAAGTTACGTAAAAGACAATTTTCAAGATACCATGTCAACTCTGGATTATTGGAAAAGGGTTCGAATTGAATCAATTTTCGTTAATGAAGTCAAAAATTTTACTGAAATGAGGTTTAAGACTCTATGGAAAATTCGACAGCTGTTCTTAGATAAAATATCATTGAATAATTTTTTATGGAGAACGCGATTGAGTATGAAGATGGCAGGTATATGAAAGTTCAGAGAGAATATTTGATTCGGCAGTTGTCGTCCAGTTTTTTAGTATTTGATTAGTCAGCGTAATGTATCTAGAAATTAAGTTTTTCATTTATTTTGGTTGGTAGTAAAATCATTAAATGATTTTATTCATCATTTTTGATAAAGTTTGTATACAAATTCTGTTTATATAATGAATTATAGTAACCACTACAAGTTTATGCGGCAAATGTGCGGTCAGTATTGTGTTTTGATTCTCATAGCTTGTTATCTATAGAAATTCAATATGCGTTACGTCGAGATAATTGATGAAGATGTCAGGGCTGCTTTATTAGATTCGAAGCGTTCAATTGATGGACGATATGCAAGATCTTCGAATGAACGGTTTGTTCCTTAAGATAATTGTCCATAACTTTGCATTACTGCCAGGTCCCAATGACAAAAGATATGCATCATTAATTTTTTTTGGAACTGAAAATCTTTAATACTACCTTTGATACCAACTTTATCATTAGTCTGACCGAAATTTATGAAGTCTTTTGCGATATATCTATTTCTTATGAATTATAAGGGAAAAAAGGAATATATAAGAAAGAAAATGCATAGGACTTCCACCTATGATTCTTTTATGAGAAAAAATCCAATTCATAATTATATCTTTCCTCAAAGAAATGGCAACCATAGAATTAAAAATGAAATTTATAATTTTACACCCAATGGCTATACCTTTTAAATTTAGGATTGCTAAATTAGGTGTGCCAATGCCAGTACATCTTTATGGACAGCTAACACAGCATGGCACCGGTCGTGAATTACTGCTGAAATCGAATGAAGTTGAGCGATTGCTTAATATTTTACGTGATTCGCCTTTACCAACGGATACTTATCAAATATCCAAAATAAAAGGTGCACTATATGCGCTTGGACATATTGTTGCCACTCTGAATCCAAGTAAGTTCTTTAAAAAAATTTTCGTTTACAGGTCTAATGGTTACATGTTTTCCTGCATTCGGTGAAAAAATCTTTTCAGGTCTTTTGCCCTCGGAGACAGTACCAATTATATGCCGTTTTGCTGAGTGCTGTCCAGTCCTTAGTATTCGAGGCACAGCTTTTTGGGTCCTTAATCTTATTGGTAATACAGAACATGGTTAGTAAACCCAAACGAATTTGGATTTCACCCCTGTCAGTAAATTTAGATGATGTAAAAGTTAACCGATTCAAGCTTAATGAGATAATTTTTCAGTTCATTCTATAACTCTTGCTGCTCGCAGATCAGTAAGTCTTGCATTAATTTGATGGTCTGATAAAATTCTATACGTAATGAGCTTACGACAGATTGAATATGTGGAGTTATTTTCCTAAAATATTCTTATTTTTCTGTTCGGATATTATTCTTTTCCAGGTTCTATTTTGCTGCTATCACTGGGTTGGGAAAGCAGCAACTTTACTGTCAATAAAAGAGAATCGAATATGCTACTACTAAAAACAGCTGATGTAGATATATGTAAAATTTGGATTCAGTGTATCGATGGAAAACTTCCTTCACAACACGGAATAAACTTGAAAGATAAAGTATGCAGATTACCGTTGAGAAATTAACTCATTTCATATTTCACATGTTAAATGCAAAATTTCTCTTAGCAAATGTCTTATTTTATCTGATTTATATTTTTTTTATTTTTTTTGTTATCTTTTTTGGATACTTCTTATCATTTAAGTAATGTAGTTTTATTTGGAAATATTTAAAATTGCCATAAGATTCAGATTTCATCTTTTCTCATATTGCAGTTTTTACAACGTTGCAAGCTGCAGACTACTATATGTTACATGCAAAAAAATACTTGATTTTTTAGAAAGCTCTTCATGATAATCATAAGAATCCAACATTTGCCACGGATAAAAATGGGACAGTTTCGTTCATTGGTACTAATAACCCTTTGGATGGCGTAGCTTATAGGGACTTTATTACAATGAATGAGTTCGGTAAGAAATCTAATATCGGTTGAAAACTGAAAAGTTCATATTATCTGGCTATATAACAGCTTGAAAACAAGGCTATAACCTGTGATTTCCTATTATTGCGTTTGCATAAAACATTAGAATCAATATTCGATACTTAATACAGTATTTAATATTTGAAAAATTTTTTCTCTAGAAGCGATGACAGCTCCGCAAATGCATTTGTTGTCAATTTAACTTGTAATTTAGATTGTGGAGCACTTTGGTGCAGAAAAGTGAATTATTCAATCAAAACTGGTCGTATTTCCGGGTATAAGACTTTTAAGCCTGAAAGTCATTTATTTAACCATGGCAGTATTAGTGCAATGGAAACGGTAGGTTTAGTTTTAATCGTTACGATTTTATTTATGATTAATCATTTTTAATCGGATAGCTATTATCAATACATCTATATAACGTTATTCTTGAGAGATTTCTGTCATATTCCCATCACACCGTGATTTATAAGGAATTATTGTCTTAGTAACGAAATATTGATGCATTTTACTATAACCGTAAAATTTTAAATATTTTTTGTTTTATAGCCAAGAAAAGAAATGCAAGATTGTTTAATGGTTCGTAATCGGTTTCGCTTGCCTCCATTTTCGCTTGATAGAGTGCTCACATTTGACAGTTTTCTCAAGACTCCAATAAATTATACTGCTATGTCAAATGATAAGGTGGTTTATTTATTCATTTTTAACTATTTCTAAAATGTTTAGATGTTCTGTTTAATTGTTTTCAGGATAACGATAGGAATAAACAGAAATTGTCGATTTTAAAACCTGTCATTTTTTATATCTTAAAACAATTGCCATGAGTGATGGAGAAAAGCATTTATTAGTCTATTTTCTACAAGATGGTCAGCTATGAGAGTTCTTCAAAATAGGTTGCTATTCAGAGGATAAAGCTGGTCTTCCATTTCGAGCATTGCAAAAGCTGCCATTTATTGAAAAATTTTCAATACTATTACTTCCAATTGAAATTTAATGCGTTACTAAAAGTAATTTTTTTATCTCACATAAGTACAGTTTTTGTGTTGCTGTGACGTTCGGAACCCCGTGGAAAGTGAACGCATAAAATCTTCGAAGAAATCGGATTCAGAAACGGTAAGAATTCGACCGATTAACTTATCCGGTCAGTCCATATCACTTCCACGCAGTCCTGAGCTTTTTTTAAAGGTTCGTCATAGTTCATGTTGTTTTATAACAGTTTGCATCTTGATGTTTTCAAGTTATGAAAACTGATGTTTTATTTATACAAAATTTATCGTAATTCGAATTTAGTTTGTTTAGGTTGGTTGAACAAATCATTTTCCTTTTTTCTTTCCGACATCGTTTATTATCAGTATTGCCGAAATGTTGATATTGAAATTTTCAAGATAGCTATTGTTAATTCTATGAGTCAAAAACGTTATTATAGATATACATTATTAGAGATACAGTCTGGAGAACTTATGATAAATTGTAGGATGTATTTGTTGGTGAGGAATTCATTGAACACAGTTGTGATTCATCATTTGTTAGACGGAAACACCGAATTAGTAACTGCTTCTACTGTTCATGGCCTGAGGAATATTTAGGCAGCAAAGGTTTGTTCATTGGACTTCAACTTTCATTTTTTGAACCTCTTCAACTACTGGCGAGATCCTTCATAAATGTTTGTATACATAATTTGTTTACTTATTATTTGAATATTTGATCATTACTTATTCATTTGGCACATTTTTTAACTTTATCAAATTCGCTTTGAAAATATATAAAAAATTTCATTAAACTGCTCAAGTCTCTGATAGATATTAGAAGTTTGTTTCTTAATGTTCTTTAAGTACAAAAAAACTAGAAAATTTAATACATAAAGTTATTGTTTATGTGAACCGACCACTAAATGACCCCGAGAAATCCATGTTGCTGCACATGATCATTGATTTGTCCAAACTTTTGGGATAAGCTGAATTTCGATTTCTGAATCAAGTAAGATATGAACGCCAATGAGAATTCCTTTTTCTAAGTAACATTTTTCAGTTTTTTTGGTTGCAGATGTCTCGAAAGTTGAGGTAACAAGTGAAGAAAGGGATGAAATAATATCAGTATTTTTATTGCAAGGATCAAAATGTTCAGTGAATTCAAAAAAGTTGCTCAAGTAAGTCTAATTCAAAAATTAAAGTCAAATTTCTTTCTTAACTTCCATTTTTGAACTTCTTTTGACAGGATAATTGATTTATGAAATTGATTTTAATGACATTTGGAGTGATTTGCTGGCGCAGGAAATGCATCAAAGTATTCCACGCTTAATTATTCGTTAAAACTTTCCCACCTGCTCCTAAGAATAAAATTATAATGATAGTTTTATTCTCAGATGTGATTTGAGAATGATTGTTTTATTTTCGAGTTTTCTGAATTCCCTTCACTCGATTTAATCTTTGATAATCTTAAAATAAAGTTTTTGAGGAATTATCTATCCAGTCGCAAAGTTTTCTCCTCGCTTTGCCTTTATTCCGACATTCTGGTGTTATTAGCCCAGCACGATTACAGCAGGGAAACACGACGCCTAGTTCATGAGTTATTTGCAGATGCTTTAAAAAAAGTAAGTTATTTCCGTATTGAAAGATTTTTTCATTTCATTTTTGGTAAAATTGTTGCCTTTGTACTAACTTTTTCATTATTTTTAACTTTTTTTTTTTTAGAAAACATCATTTTCAAAGAGCTTTGTCGGTAGTTTACTCACTACGTTGAAATACGATTTTAATTCTCATTTGAAAAATTTTCAAGCACTTCATTTCCAGGATGCTCTGGCTTCAAACAGTTGATGATTCTAAATCTACTTAGACTGTCACAAACTAGATTTGTTGTTATCAGAATTTGGTTTTAGTCTCATTGCCCGTTTTTGTTATAAATACTAAAAATCATTACTGCTATCGTTTTCAGCTCAGTTTTCGTGAGGCTTACATCCTCAAAGCATAATGGTACGTCACTTTATCCGCAAATTATTTGCTCGCACGGTCAGACGGTGATAACATCTGATTTTGACAAGTATTTAAACTTCATATAAAAAAAAAAATCATATACATTAAAGCGCTTCCTTTAATATTTGTAAGTATATTGCTCTGATTTTGTCAAAATGAGTGCCTGTTAATTTATTGTATCGCTTTTTGCAGTTCTTGTTGACATAGATTGTATTTAGAAATCTCTCTGATTAC
The DNA here is from genome assembly GCA_013365325.1 of Dipetalonema caudispina. NCBI lineage: Eukaryota > Metazoa > Nematoda > Chromadorea > Rhabditida > Onchocercidae > Dipetalonema > Dipetalonema caudispina. The sequence goes on from JABVXV010000073.1 coordinate 165,897, forward strand.
CTTTTTTTTAATAAACAGTTTCGTCAGCTTGATGCTCATTTGGCTTTTTTAGATAGATTGTCTTTAATGTGAGATATTAGCAATTCCCTAATTTTGTTGTCAAAAAAAGAAATTAGTTACAGAAATGGAAAACCCTTCATTTTCGTTATAAAAAGGAAAAAAGACTGTGTGATTCCAACTTTTTCTCATTCCTTTTAACATCTGCGTGAGGGATTTTTATGTTTATGTTTGAAAATACTTGCTAATTAATATCTCAGTGTCGTTCATTGGTTTAAGATAAAGTTCTGGTTGCAAAATATTTATCCGATTTCAGAGTGAAGACTTTACCAGTTTATGCTCCGCATGAGGAGTAACATTGTCATTTGAAAACAAAAAGAATTCTTTCAAAATTTGTCCCTTTTTTTGTAGCTTAATCCTACTTCTCTTGATTTGATTCTGTTTTTAACTCTAAGCCAAAGACTATCAGAAATAATGAAGCTTACTGCAAAAGAGTATGCTGAAATCCCGGCTTTTTCTTCCTTTTTTTTCCAGCTTTTCATTTCAATCTTTGCAAATATAAATTTCCTTTATAGGAAATGAATACTTTAACTGACGGAAATATAACTGACTGAAATTAAAATGAAGGTTAATCAATTAAGAACAAAGAACGCACCGACATATATCCTCATGGCCATAAATACCTGTTAGAATTGTGCGATTATAATTGTGAATGAAAGATATGAAGTTGACTAAAGAGGAATAGAAGTTTATTTAATTTGATCATTGCATTATAGATTTCTTCCGGATATTCCACAAGATACGTAATCGTGTTGAAATCAGGAGGTTCATTGAATAAAAGGTAGCGAAATAGATGAAAAATAGAATATTAAAAGATTAAAGATTAAACCTTTCTCACGATTATAGTTAAATGGTTGATTTTTGATTGGTAGGAACATATTATAACTAGGAAGTACAAAAAAAAAAGAAAGTTTATATTAGGCTGATGGTTTCCTAACTTTTAAACATGATTAATCCGATTTATAACTAATTAGTATTGTTGAATTTGCGAGAAAAAAAAAAAATATTTTAAAAACTGAGCAGGAGAAACAATAGTAAAACAATTACTCCGTTTCGCAGTAACAAACGATTTCATACATGCAATTTTAAGCCATGATTGTTGAAAATTATTGCAAATAAATTATCCATGTCATAATCGAAGCTTTTTGATACAAGTGTAAATATGAGTTACGGTGTAAATGTACAATATTAATAAAATCTCACCCAAAGGTCAATATGATATTCAAAATTTTATAAATTACAGTGTATAATTTTGTATGTCAGAAATGATATTGCTCCTGTGAATGGTTATAACCATTAAATTTACATCATTGCTTTAGTCAAATATCAAAATATCCATTATATAAAGGCAAAAAAGAATGAAAGAAGAAGTGCTGAGCAATTTAGAAAGAATGCTTGAAATGACATTACGCGAATAGCTATATCAGCTGTATAATGCCTTGATGCATGCTTCGATCGGATCACGTCGTTGTAGTATGGGTCCATTTTGGCGATTACCTCATCAAAATTTATAATACCACCGAAGAGTGGTGCTGGAAAAAGGACAGTGAATTATTAATGCTATTGATTTAGGAATCTAAAGTTATATTCAATTCTAACTATAATCAGAAATTACTACTATGATAGCATTTATTTGACGATTTACAAGGAGAAATTAACATGCTTGTTTTGTAGTAATTCTTTTGGTTTGGAGTAGGTCATAAGTTAATTCTCAAAACATTCTTATAATTCTAATATTGATCAAGATAGTGCAGAATCCTGCAGCTAATAGATTCCAAATACTGAAAACTTGCCACTGTATGTGGAAAACGGTGCCCTTGCATGAATATCATTGCACTTATTTTTACGATTGCAAATACAAGTCGTCTGATTCACGGAATCTTCACAAAGAAGCGTAGCTCCTACACGTGTCGCGAGTAGTTCAGCACGTTGTCGTGAAAATGTTAAATCGGTGAGTTGCCAGTCAGTTAGTGTTAAGCAACCGGCCATATATTGGTATACCGGACAATTTTTACATTGTCCTGAAATATTTAGTTATATGAAGCATTTTCCTATTTATTTCATCCATAATCATTTTTATTTGACTAAAATATTTATCATCATTTCTTATTCCATTAAACTGATAAGAGGACTTGAATTCTTTAGAGGTATAACAAAATTATCTCTTTCTTTTAATATATTATATCATTTAATATTTCATAAATTCACTTCATGCCAAACAATGTCCTTATCAGTAAAAAAAATTTAAACTAAGATTTACGATTACTCTCAAAATAACTTCCTACAATTAATGTAGCATTGTAAAAGTGTATTAACGAATGCTTGCAAGCGTTGGTGCTTAGAAACTTCATGTATGATCTTTCTTTTTGAAAGAACTGAAGATTATCAAATCTTTTCAGGAAAACATAAGCAATTTCAAATTGAATAAATTACAAATTTATGGAAATTAGTGCAAAATTTAGACAAGATCTGAAGATTTCCAAGCTTTACTTGTAACATAAAATTTCAAGTTTTTTCAAAAAATAAAAAGTATTTCGGGACGAATCACAGAAAATAATATATGGAATAATGATTACTAATAAATTTATGATAAAGGAGATTTTATGATGAAGTTTTTGGGGGCAATAAAATCATTTTAAGTGAACAATTTCTGGAAAGATACCACTTTATTTTATTTTATTTTTTCATGTTTTCTTGTTTAGAAATAAGAATTTATGCATTTAGTCTAACGACACAGTTAGGACATATATCTTGCAAAGCTTGTTGAAATTTATTTTAAATATTATGATAATAGAACATTCCAAACGTACTCATGAAACAAACGTTGCCCGTACAAGTGCGTGAATGCGGTCCACACGTAAAACGAGAATCTTTGGCCAACATATGCCATAATTGTATACATTGTCGACAAGTAACGGTTGGAAGTTGTCGATCCAATTCGAAATCATCGGTCAATCCAAGGAAAGATATTGCATTTTGAACAAGTACACAGTGAACTATCACCAAAAAGGATGTCAGCATTAACAAAATAGTACCACTCTATTCACATCCTATAAAATGTTAACTTTGTCATTTTTCTCTTTCATAAGATATAAAATATTCAAATACGCGAGATATTTAAGTTCCATTCAATTCAAATCATCCATTTCCTGTTAAAAGTATAAGTTAAAAGAGTCAAGAAGAGTAAATAATTCCCAATTCATTCAATCTACCAATTATGCTGCTATCAATTTAGCTTTTAACAGTAAGCTGAAGAGAGAAGCTTCACGTTATTGTTACCTTTAATATTTTGATATGTTAAATGAATCGGAAATTTCAGCTTTGAGCCAAAATCACTCAAAAACAAAAAAATCAAAAAAAAAATTTGGTCGTTTTTCCAGAAAGTACTAAGCAATAAATACTTCGTCTATTTATTATTTATTAGCTATCAATATTTACAACTTTTTTATCAACTTATTAAACTTCGAAGTTTTATTTCACTAGAAGTAAACTCTTTATTTCTTTATTATAACTCATAACTTCTTACCAATTTATTCAAATTACCGTCAAATGTTTCCTAAACTTTACTCTCTGCCTTAATATTTTATTACTATTATTATTTAATATATTGAAAATTTAGTGAATTTATCAATAGTGCAGTAGAAAAAAAGAAAGTTATTAAGACATTTGAAGAAGTTTGAATAATTCATTTAGACATGCAAAGAATGTTTGAATGTTAGTTAAAATAAATTATTTCAGGAAAGCTAACTTCTTTGGCTACACAAAGCAATAAATCAACTTCCTTTTAACTGAGGTAAATATTCGCTTTTATTTCTCTCCCATGCATTTATCCTCATTCTGATATGAAACGAGGGAAAAAGATAAAAATTGAAAATTAACAAATTTGAATTGAGTATAAGGCGTAAACCGGAAAATAGACATTAGGGTAATTGACGAAACTAGAATGAACGAGATCATTTCAGGATATTTACTCGATTAGCAAATGTTTTGTAATGATTTTTCCAATAGATTACAGTTAAAGTTAAGTTTCTAAATGATTAGGTCATAGTAATTAAAAAGAAATTTAAAAGTAGAAGGAATTATTTTGAGATATTTCAATCATATATTATTTCTTCAAAAAAAATAAAAATTTTTTAATTTTTCTCCTGCTAAGCTCATGATCTCGTTGAAACTTGGATTATTTCCGGATAATATAATTCATCTTTTAAGTTTGGTTGATTTCGCAAGGATAAAAGAAAAAGAAAGCCATAGAAACGAAGATTACCAATCGTCGTCAATTCGATAGCCAGCAGTTTTCTTGCATAAAATGATCATAAACTATTGAACTAATCTTCATTACTTTTATAGATCTTACACAGTAACTCTTCTATCTTCTTATCTCTATAAAATCAAAAAGAGACTATATTGCTCATTAAATAATCTAAAATTCAAGGAAATTATAAGTTTAATGGATGATGATAGCTTAAGGATTTAAAAGAGAGGTGTCAATCGATCCTCAAAATAGGACTAAAAAGTACATTATTATTAATATTGAACGGCGGCATGATACCGAATCCAAATTTATCATCATTTTCAAGTTGAATTTATCAGCAATCGGTAACTGAAGAAATTCGTACCGATCGAAGATGTTCAGCGGAAAAGAATAAATATTATGCAACATATTAGTAAAAAACGAAAAAAAAAAAACTTTTTCCTTAATACCAAAAAAGATATAAATTTTCGAATTTTCTATAATATTAGGACAGTAATTTTGCAATTGAAAATGAAATCCTTTTATGTTCTCTTAATCTTTTAATATTTCCCCATTTTCTGGGATGAAATTCCCATGTGATCAATGAAAATATTAGCTTCGCTAGCATTATCTTTCAAAAAAAAAAAAAACTCACACAAACATGAATTCACAATTTTTCCGCTTATTCATCTCTAGAGAATTCGAAATGTTCATTGAAAAAACAAAACTTCAAAAAGCCATTTGGAATTGAAAATTTTGATCCTAAAGTGATTTTAGTCGTCAAATAACGAAATAACGGAACTAGATGAAGTTTAGTCAAATTCAATTCAAATTGTACGCAGCCAACTATTTTGCATGCAGATATGAAGATGTCATCTACGATGTTGATCCGTTACTGAAACTGCTAGCAAAGAGAATCAGAAAGGATTTAAATTAAAAATTGTAATTTATTCCTAAATTTCGTCAAATTATAAAATTATTTCACATTATAAATATAAATATTTTACTTGGTTAATTTCTAATTATCAGATGTTTTTGAATAAAAGTTATTGCAGTTAGTATGTTATCAAGATTGCCTGTCCAATTTTAATTCGTTTTCTTTTGCAATGCGAAAACTATTGTCGCCTTTCATCCAACGTGGGATATAAATTGAATATTGAACAAAGTATTCAATAGCCATTCATTTAGTTTCATTTTCTAGAATAAATTACTTTTAAGGGAGAAGTCTGAAACTGAGTAAGGATATGTAGTCTAAACCAGGCCAGAAGATATATAACTTCTATTTCCAACATCTCGAGTCTGAGCCAAGCCTAAACATAATGTTACCTGTTGCATTCCTATAACGAATGCCTGAATTGAATGTGATGGGTATTTCATTTACGGCAAAAAATTTTCAGCAAACTTAATTAATTCAATCAGTGGACATATTTTTAGCTATATCTCGAAAATTATTTCATCACTCTATTCAAAGCTATGCACAACTTATTGTTTATTCCGAGAGCATTTCGATGCAAGACTAATTGGAAAACAGGGAAATAGAAAGCGAATCTGACATATGAAAGTTGAAACTACAGACTTGAAATGGACTAAAAGTTGAACTTTAGACTTAAAGTAGACAGAATTTGAAACTTCAGGCTCGTTGATTCGCAAATGCATCAATTAATTATACATTCAAATGAGCACTGAAACATTTCAGTTGTAATTAATTGTTTACATAAAATTGCAGTAGAAAGATATAGTCCAAATAAATAATTACATTCATTCATATAAGGCCTACATATAGTGGCCCAGGGCTTTAGAAAGCTATCTTCCTTATCTCAAATTTGTCTAGTGGAAGTACAAACTTTGTGATCCTGCGAACTATCCATTCAAATCGAACAAATTTGTAATGATTCCACGAAATATTTCAATACTTACAAAAGAAATTAATTAATTACACAGCAATGAGTCGAGCATTTCAAGCGCTACCTCTCTAATTGCACTACTATCATAATCAGAAACGGTTTAATATTTGTAGAGATTGAGAGAGAGAGAGAGAGAGAAAAAAAAAAGGAAAATTTTTTAGTGAATGAAAAGTGCAATTAAATTTAATTGTTAGATAGAAATGGTTGAAATTTTCAAAAGTTTTCGATGAAATCCAAGAAATTTTTAAAAAAAAGAGGAAAAAGCAGTCATTTGAACAGTTTCAAACAAATTAAATGAAGACAATATATTTATTCATCAATAGATAAATTAGAGGATAAACTATTAAGTATTACCTGAGAATTACAAGACATTTTGCAATTAATGTCTTATACTTTCTTAAAAACATGCCTTAAAATTAAAGTGGATGAAAAAGAGTCAAAAAAATATATGTCATGCAAAAGAATAAAGGAATTTTATGAGCATATTTTAGCATATTTATAAGCTTACTTAATGAGACTGCAAGAGAAGATATACATTGCTAGCAAACAAAAAATCACAAAATTGGCCTTAGACGTTTCTCATTTGTGGAATGATCTTGAAGCGGCATTTTAACTGCTAAAGGATGGATTATTATGATCGAACAATAAATTATGCTTGCATTTAAAATTTCTGGAATATATTATTGAACAGAATTTCATAAAAATTTATATTTGATTATATGATTATAATTCACTCGACATGTTGAATTATGTCGAGCTTCTTAAATAAATGTATAGTTATTTTGGATACGCATTTTACCTGCCAGCAATAGTATTTCAAATAAGTTCCTCAATGGAAGTTCATAATATCAACCGTCTAAAACACTTATTTAATTCAACTGCTCTTAGCGACAATATTATTATTATTTAAAATTTCACGAAGTGAAATGAAAAAATAACAAATGAATTTCACTATAATTTTTGCTTTTTTTAAAATACAAATGCTCAGGATGGTTATTACTAATATTGCAAGCAGTGGGTACTTGAAGCTTAGATACAAATTGTCCTTTTTATTATGTAGTATGCATTCTTATATGAATAGCTATGTCGAGTGATAGTGTAATTTAACCTTAACGGACTAATAAACAATTAAACAGTAACGAATTAAGTTTTTTAAGGATGAGGAACAAATTACCGCAAACCATTAAATTTTAATAGAATTTGCTTTCTAAATCACATTAAGAAATTTATGAAGGAATATTTGCAACCACAAATGAGTAAAAATGATTTAATGGCCTTTATATTGAGCAAATTAAAAATTTTTTGTATAGATGGAAGGGGAAATTTGATCAAGCGGAAAGAGAAAAGTTAGCTTTTTCTGGTACAAGAAACGAAAAATATCACAAAAAAGCATTCGTGACACTTTGCAAATGATGGATGATTTGGGCGTAAAATATAAAGAAAGTTTTTGGACACAAACTCAATTTCGAGTTTTAAAATTTTAAATTTTCACTGACAAATTTGAATTGTTTCACACACACGCACACAGAGAGCTGCAATTAAATATTTTCTCAGTCTACTTTTCGTTTACTGACTGAGTAATAAGCAGCTAAAATTTTTAAACTGGTTTGAAATCAAAGCAAATGAAGAAGCTTAGTCTTTTCATCTTATATACATCCAAATTTTTCCCGATATTCTATGAGATCATAATGAGTAAAAACTAACGAAATTAAAAAAAAAAACGAAATCTCTAATCGGTATATAATTTTTTTTTTTTTGTTTAAAGAAAGATACGTAAAATTGATCTTGTTTTCTAATATGTTGATGATTCCAATTATTTACATTTTCAGTAATCGATAGCAAATTATTTTCTACAACAAATTCATTTTAAGCTAAATAAGTCATCATGAATTCATTCATGCAATTTTCAGATGTATATGTATATCTATATATAATATATATAGATAAAATTGGATGTGCTTTTAGCATAATTAAATTTGAATGCATTGACTCATTTTGGATTGCATTTTTGCAGTACAAGCAAACGTATTCAGTTTACTCTTGGAATGCTAATCAAATAGCATAGCGCATTTGAAAATTTACAATCGTGTAGAACATCCGAAATTTGCAAGCCTAATATAGCTTAAACACGTGTGACATCAATATAAGAATTATTAAATGATTCGAAATTAAATGAAAAAAATTTGTTAAGGCGATTATGCCAAGTTCGTCTCTGTGATCTTTAGATTTGTAATAGAAAATTAAAAATTGAAAAAGGAGAAAAAAGGAAACGGTGGTAATAACGGAAATAGGAAAAGAGATACGAAGATAGAAAGATTTTGAAACAATAATGGAAGAAGGTAACTGAAAGATTATGTTAATTTAAAGAAAAGATATCCAATTAGAATTTCAATTAACGCAACTATTAGTAAATAAATGTTATTTGAAAATGGGACAAAAGAAGCAAACTACTTCTGTTAAAATATTTAAAAAGAATACTGAGGAATTGATATTAACGGTGTAGTAATCAAGCGTTACAAATATGTTATATAATTTCCAAACTAAAATTTAAAATTTAATTAAACTTAAATTATTACTTAATAAAAAGTGTGGATTACATCACAAATATGATGAAAGAACAAAATTAAGCATGGAATATTGGATGTGAAAAAGAAAGACGGTTGGAAAATGACAACACAAAGTTGACACTGCTTTAAATTTCTACGAGATAGATTGAACATTACATACCAAATCGGTTATCATTGTTTATTAGTGAAATAATTAACTTTTATTAACTTTTTGATTTAAGTTTCATTAAATTTTAATTTTGATTTAGAAATAACTTATAAAATCCTTAAAATAAAATTGAAATTTGGTGAAACATTAGTGATTATTTAATAACAATTGTGGGTTATATTGTAAAACGATTAATTAATATCAGGATTTGGTACTCGAGATTCAAGAAAAAACAGTTATTCGCCGTGACGAGAAGTAGCAACTTTGCTACACTATTAAAAGAGTTGTAAGACGTCGGAACAACAAGATCCACAAAAAAGCGATGAGCAATTGTGTTGGAAACCGATTATGCGCCAAAGAATTATGATATTTCACTATTAACCTCTTTTCTCCTTCAAGGGATTTATGAAATATAAAAACTAAGCATTTACTTATAATTGGTAATCAAATTAAATAAAAAAAAAAGAATGAATCGTCGTCAAATTGATTAGAAAACTGATATAAAACGATGGGAGAAAGATGATATGTCTGGCCTTTGATCATTTCTTCTCAACTATAGTCGAGCCTGAAAATGAAATATAAATTGAGTTTCATTCACGCTATTTTCTGAAATAGAATTTTACGTCAAGTATAGAAGGCTGCCTTTGTTTAGATTGTTGCTAACAACTGCTGCTTATTTATTAAGTAAAATCTTTAGTGGATATCTACGACAATCAAAATTGAGCTTTTAGAAAAAATTATTGACATAGCTAGCTTGCAAAAACATGCTATCGTTATTTTGATCAACAAACGAAATCATTTTCCACTCCCTTGCAACTTCTTTTTTTCTAAATTGATTTCCGGCTAATTCCAGTTGAAATGTTGCATTTTAGGAGGTATTTCAAAGGTAATCAACTTTAACAATGAAATTGTGGTTAATTCTATTCAATTGTTGGTTTCGCCAACATTTAGTGAGAAAAGAAGTCGGGCGGATGATCCCCGAGGCAATCAACTAAACATCTTAAGTTTGCAGAATCAATAAAATGTAACCAATATTCAAAACATTTAGGGCATTTGACAAGCAATAATAGAATTTGTTGACTATTAAAGGATCAAATTATGAGTGTGAGGAATTTGGACAACTAAACTAACCAAACAATAATTATAGCCATTTGATACTTTGTGAAATGTAATTTTTACATATATTATGTCCAATTAGTCAATAGTACTGCTTGGATGAACAAATTGAAATTGGTAAAATTTACCTCTAATCGGGTAATTGGTTCAAATAAATTCGATTCAATAAAATTGTCAAGAAGTGCTAAGGTGTAGTACTGTACATCATTATTGTTGTTTGTTATTTTATTTTTATTTCTCTTCATTAATTACTTTTGAAGGACATTAAAGTTTTCTGTCAACATATATTGAATCGAAATAATTACTTAGTTCGTACTCGTCTTTATGATATTTCTTTTCGTTGACTTTTTCAAACAAGAATACACTACATTCAAAAATTGCTAGGATTAACTGAAATGGCCAAGAAATGGTCATTTATGAAACAATAAAAGAAAGAGGACAGAAGACTTGTCTCTTTAAGGCGGTCTAAAAGAATACGAAAATAAGGAATTGATATTTGTTACTGACCAATTTTTCTACAACAATTAAGTACAATAACAGTAAAAAAAGATAGTTATTTTGGAAGGCCAAAGAAATAATAAACTGAACGGAAACTCGTAGGCGTTTTTTTGAAAAAAAATTTTTTTTTATCATGAAAACTTTAGCTCTAAAGAATGACCATTTGTTTCAAGAAAATAAATAATTGAGCAGTAAAATGATATACATTGAGATAAGCATATTAGACATTGTACCGAAAGAAGAAATATACCATCTGAAAGAAACTGTCCATTATTTTTCTATATTCCATTACCACAATATAGAAAAATAGTGAACGGTTTCAGAATTTCTAAGCAATGGGTATATATATATATATATCGGTGAAACGAAGTGCAATATAAATTTTCCTGAAAGAATTCAGGAGAGAAGTAATTGGATACTTTACACTTTTTACTACAGCATTGTGCAAACAATCAGCTTAACAAACACGTCATTGAAAAGAGAGATGAAAATAAAAGAAATGCGTAAAAATGAAAAATGATAAATAAAATGAGAAAAAAAAAACATTTTCTTTTGATTAAATTTAGTGTTAAAGGATAAATTCTATGAGTGAAATGATAAGAACAGTTTTTAAATGAGCTAATCAAGAAGTTACTTTTGAATGAAACTATCAGAAAATGTTCCAAATTTCAATAACGAAAATGATTGATGAAAGTTAAGCAAAAGCCATAACTTATAATTATAATTTTAAGCCTTGAATAGAGAATAGAATCAACAGGCAAAGAATCAGACTGATCTAATAAATATTTCATCAGTCTCCTTCAATTACACACTCTAACTAATAGGTTAACCAATCAAAAACAAATATCTAGATAATGTCATATTACACAGATTAATAATTTAAGCTTGATGTTAGCCTAAATTCTAATTAACTTCTCAACAATCCTATAATGTAATTATTTTTAAGCCATTCAATGATTTGATTTACATCTTAAATCGCAATCATTGCAATTCGGAATTAGAATATTATTATTTCTTATTGTGGCATTATCGCTGCCACATATATAAGATTTAATGATAGTTTTGTTATCTACTGAGAATTCTGAAAGTCTGACTAAAAATTATCTTTCATAGTGAATATTCATTTTGAACCATTTCTACTTTCAAGGACTGGCATTATCACAAAAGATAAACTGGTTATTGACAGTTATGTCTATTTCTGCAAGATAAGATGAAGAGAATCTCTAATTACAACTTAACAATCCGACATTCAATCGTTGATCTGATTGCTTTATCCGATCTAGCAAGCAATGAAAAAGCATTTGTTACAACTGTAAGGAATGGTAATTATAAATTAGCATTTAATATATGCAAGCTATATATAAGGTAATACAGGGAAAGGTTATCAGAATTTCTAATTTCAGCCCTCAGTCATTATTTCACATTTGCTTTTTGGAAATGATTAGTTTCAGATAGGATAAGCTAAATTACGAAAAGTAGAAAAGAATGCGAAATGAATAAGCACTGCTATCATGCAATTATGATTTGATTATCATTTCTTCCATTTTGAATTAATGTTTGGGTGGAAAAGAAAAGATTTCCAACAAATGAAGAAAAGTAACAGTCACAACAAGTCCTTCAACTTATTCCATCATTCTTCTCAAATTTTTACTCTTTGTTTGCAATCATTTTCAAGAGGGCTAAAATGGGCTAAATATTGCATAGATATTAAAACTTATATATCATTTTATTCCACATTTCTTTAACAACAAGCATTAAATAAACAATAGTAACATCAATACTTCAAATTTCATTTACTATTCACTAGAAATTTAGGGGTTATGAATATACTTGAAGCATAACTATTTGGGCCAATTCTTCATAAATTTAATTCATCGTATTTATCCTGTAATTGATCAGGTTGTTGATGATTTATTTTGTTCAACATTGCTAGGATTTCTCACAAATAATTTATTTTAAATTCATGGAAATAATTTCAACATTTGATAATGCATTTTGAAATTAGCTTTCAAACTTTTCTTACTTCATTTTAACGCTATAAAAAACCGAATCTAGCCAGAAAATCATTAATGGCCTATTCCAAAGCTAAGTTCATTCTCACCTTCATTCACTGGAATGTACCACCCCTAACCTTTTTATGCTTACCATTTGGACATGAGAGGACCGCGTTAAAAGCGATTAGATGAAAATGGTTATTGGCAGGTGTGATACTTTTCTCCTTCTACCAGGAAGCTTTATATCTTGCATGTTTCGTTTAGAATAACGATTACCATCCGTTCCGCACTCAATTTGCTTATGATGCGATTCTTTCGAGTGCTCTTTGATGTATAGCGAAAATTTTTAATTTAAGCATATTTCAGGTTTTCTGCTTTATTATAACACGCTGCGTTTGAGAAAGTCAGTGATTTCAATATGATGTCTGTTAGAGAAGTATGTCCAGTATTTCCATTCTTATACGTTACCTGAACCATTCATGATTTAATTTTTTTTATCCTTCCGGTTTATGTAGGTATACATAGATAGTTAACTGAACCATAAGCTTGAAATACTTGAAATGTAGTCAGTGTTGTTTCTCTTTTTGTCTCGAATCTACCCTACAACAACTTTTTAAAAAATTCCAGTACCTAATTGCTCAAAACTCACGTTAATGCGTGAACAAATCACCACTTAACCGATTTTAAATTACAGTTCGACATACGTGAAGACGAAGAACAGCTGACAAAATTGCAAGATATCGTTGACTTACTCGTTGCTGCCGGATATTTTCGAGCCCGTATAAAATCAATTCCTCATTTCGATAGGGTTTGCCCTTAAAGCTCAGAAAATCAATACTTTTACTAAATAGTTATAATAGTTATACTAAATAAAAATAATAGTTAAATTAAATAGTTATACTAAATAGGTTTTCGTTAAGTACAGAAAGATATACATGGATTAAAGATTTGATATTAATCTTAATTGATTCTTTTTTGAAGCTTCCAGTTTGTAGAAATTCCAGGAACTTAGACGCCAGTTGATTTCCGACGATTTAACTGTTACTTTAATAAAATGAGCAGTTTCTATAGATCTATGAAATAGATAAGTTTACCGTTTAACGAGTCAGTTTTCAAAGTTCTCATTACTATACGGATTAAAGGGTTGTCATTGTATTGCGGAAATTCTTATAGGACTTTCCAATTTGAATTTTCCGAATGCTATGAAAACCGTTTATGGAGTAGAATAAGGGAAGCAACTTCTTAATAGATTTGAAATTATAGGTGGTCGGTGGAATAGTGTGGTGTATAACATCATGCAATCATACTGTTGATGTCGATCTGTTTTACTCTGAAAATGCTACCATTGGTCAGAAAATGTTAGTATAATGGAATTATTTCCTACGTGAAAGAGATCTCTTGCAAGAAATTTCATTAGTGTACCTTCAGGTGCCCTTTGATAAAATGAAATTTTTCGAAATTTTGTTTTTAAAAGCTAAGAAGAATGGAATATTCACGAAGCTGAATTTAGGTTTCTTTCAGAGCGTTAACTGAAAAAGTAGTAGAAGTCTTACCTCAGCTGAAATGTCCATATATCGTTGAACCATATCAAATTCAAGGCCTTGACTGTATCCACATCTTTCCTGTTGTTCAGGTAAATGTCTTTATTTTGCATTTGTAGGTCAACTCATAAAATGATAAAACCATTTAATAATGGCTGTAAAAATTCGACAAAATATTAGCCATTGTTTAAGAAAAGATTAAAATTCATTTTTCTGTTAACAAATGAAGTTAACATCCCTCTTTCTGGAGAGTTAACTGTACCTAAATATTCAGTGGCTTGTTAGAGAAGCTGTTCGCGCGAAAGAGCAATGTGGTGATAGTGTACGAAATCATGCTGTATATCAGTTCGAGCAGCGGTTCCATTTTTCAAAGGTTGTTTTCTAAATTGTTTTTCCTAATTGATTTCCAAGCAGTTTAATTATTAAAGATTTTCACGTGTAGCTTCCAGGATAAATGCACGGAGAAACAAAGAAGTAATTTTTTAAATAATTGTCTCAACGTGAAAGCGAAATGTCCACCCCAACGCATTTATAAACAGAAGGGCGATGTCAAACCACCGGATTTGCGAACCGATGTTCGTTGTACTTTACTGGAATACGGCTGGTTCGTTAGATCATTTCGAAACTGACAAATCGATGTAGTGGTAGAACATAAGTTTTTTAAATAATTGCATTTTCACGATATTAATACATGCATCATTGGTTTTAAAATAGATTAACTGATGCAGGAGAGATGTCTGTGATGTAACAGTTCAGGAAAATACTAAATGGTTTGGAAACGATAAAGAGGAAAATATGGTAATACCGTGAACATTTATATTTTATTGGCATGTTGGATTACTTAGAAGCATTAATGAAATTAGTTTTTTAATGAAATTAAAATTCATTACTGGTGCCTTTGCATAACTGAGATTTGTGAGACTTCACACTGTAGTAGCACGACTGAATGAACATGTTATCTGCCTAACAGCCAATGATATGAAGTTGCAGAAGGCCGATCAGCTTCTCATGCAATTGTCAGAGACAGAAATTCTACCAACGAAGCAACGTCTCTCATCGAAAACACTAGCCCAAATCATTGATATGTCGGATTTTGATACTGATGGGCTAAAGAAGGAGGTGTTTTATTAGGCTTAATATATTTGGACATCAAATTCTTTAACTGCTTACTTAATATCTCCCATTAAAATTTCTTCCACCAAATATATTTCTAGGACGGTTATGTCCAGGGATGTCAGCAAAGTATGTCGGCAGCAGAAAAGGAATTGATGGAAGTTAGTTTTCTATTAGTTTCTGGTAGCAAGATCAGGTTAACCGATTGAGATTCAGAACATATGATTATTGTGATTCTTTTCAATTTTTTATAGCTCAAAGAAGAAGAAAGGCTTTTGGATGATTCCTTAGAAAATCTCCAACAGAGGAAGGAAACCCAACTACGAGAAATGGATGAAATCGACAAAAGAATTGCGGAGTTTGAACAACTGATTGATAGCAGTGGTGTAGAGTAAGATACAATTATTTTTAAATTTGCTGTAATTATCAGCTAAATCATTTTTCAGGTCCTTCCTTTTTTCTTTTTATCGGATTTCTGAATTATTCACGACCGTTTCTACTTCTGATCTAGATTTCTTTTCAGAACTGTAGAAAGATTGAAACATCTGCTGGTTGAACATGATGAGATTTATAAGCGAGAAATGGATTTTAAAGCAAACTGTCGAAATGAACTACGGGAATTGGATGAGGTTCTTCAGCAACTAAAAGCAGTAGGTTTTATGAAGGAAAAAGTGAAGTTTTTGGAAAATTTCGACAAGTAGTTGTTTGAAGATCTCCGCATAAATTAGAATTTATAGTGTTTCATGTTAAGTTAGCAATTCGATTGTGCACATTTTCAACTATCGCATTATCTTTGGAGATTAAAAGACAGCGTAAATTTTTGATTGAAGGATGATGGCGATTCGGTGAGAAATGTAAGCCTAGAAGCGGAGCAGCATCTAACAAATGTTCGGGTGGAGTTAGCAGATTTAAATCGACAGATTGCAGCACAGCAACGCATGCTCGATACTGTCCCAGCACAAATTGAAATCAGCCAATATCAGCGGAGAATTATCGAGCTTTATAATCAAAGTTTGTGGTTTGAAGAAAGATGGTGGTTCTAAAAATTGTTTTGAAGAAATGAACTTTGCTAGCAGCCACTTAATGCTTCCATCTGTCAAGTGGATTTAGCTTATGTTTCTGCATTTAGCAATTTTTTATGATATATGGCAAATTTTTTCAAATATTTTTTGCGAAAGATTTTGGAAATTTCAGTGGCAAGTAAACATCGAGAAACAAAGCAGTTTTACATTTTGCATAATACTTTGGTTGATATCAAAACGTTTATGAAAAAAGAAGTTGACATGCTGAACAATATCGATGACGTCCAAGATTTGTAATCTTTCATTTTGCTATTCATTTATATTTTTAATGGATCGAAAAATTCGCAATCATCATTGTGAGTAATCTAATAAACCAATTTTTACATTGTAGGACATCGAAGCAAAGCTACAAAGATTCATTTATTGAGAATTTACAGAAAATATTGAAAGGTGTTGATGCTTCTCTTGATAAGGTTTGTTATTACTATTTGGATTGATTTCACATACTAGATTTTTGGATGTTTTCTTGTTTTATTATGTTTAAAATGGATTGATTTGGAGACCGTCCATTTAATTTTTCAAGTTCCTTTATTTTCGTTTTTCACGTACAGCTAATATCTTTATAGGTATCAACGAAACAAAAAGAACTACAAGCAAAAAGGGATAAATTATATGGGGAATATCAGTATTTGTTGGAAAAGGAACGTTTATATTACAAAACAGTTGATGATTTCAAAAACGTTAGTTCCCCCTTACAATTCTATTATCATTTATTGTAAGCTGCTGCATTCTGTCTGCTTAAGACTGAGATAAAATATTAAGAAATTAAAGCACTACTGCTAGTGATCTTTTGTCTACAACATTGATGTCAGTTGAGTATGAAGTTTGGAGATATTGAATATATGATACCTAAAGTTCCTCCTGTTTTTTTTTTTTTTTTTTTTTTTTTTTTTTTATGTTGTTTCTCGAGCTGTTAAGTTTTCCGCACCCAGGAGTTTCACCTTCTATCACCAGTAGTTTTTAGTCTTTATAAATTAAATTTTCTTACTGTATATTGAAATAAATTAGTTAAATCCGTTTAGTTGTTGTTCGTTTGTTCAGCCTTCATCTTCTTTTTTTTTGCAGGCTTGCCATGAAAATGAAGAGCTAAGACGCAAAGCAGAAGGTGAACATTTGATATAAATACTTACTCTTTTAAGATAGAAGAATTTTTCAAATTCATATTTTCAAATGAGTCGATCAAATGGGGAACCTAAAACTTAAATTCATTTACATAGAATTTGTTAAATTGAAAGTTTTCATGATTAGCTTCATTCTAATCCATACAGTAGTTGTGCAGTTTTGTATATCATCCTTCGTATTACTAATAAATTGTTCGCATTTTAATATATGGTTTATATCGTCAGTTATCTTGATATTGTACTTTATCTGTTTATATCTTGTTTGCTTCTGGTCACTTATTTATTTTACTTTCTTGGAAATACGAAATAGGAAACAGCTCATTTTTTTCAGTTGTTTTACAATTTTGGATCTTTAGAAGATAGTTTTGCTTGAAACGTTGTTGGGATTATCAGAATATCTTAATCTCAAATTTGGCAATTGCAGGTATTTCCAGATTTTCCAGGTTACAGAGCTGAAAAGATAACTGCAAACTGTTCAACATCGGTGAATGAGATTCTGAAGTTAAAAGTCCTTCCATGATATAAAGGTAGTGTCAGAGTGTAAAACTTCAGTTAGTGTAAATGTCTGTTACAGTGCATTATTTAATGTATGCTTCATTGTGCAACAATCGAATTCAGTGAAACAAGTACCATTGTTTCGTAGGTTCACAAATTCCACCGACGTCTAGGATATTTTTGGGAAGATGTCCACTGCACATATCAAATCGACAGCTGTTGAGGCGGTTATGGAATTCAGCGAAAATTTCAAGGGTTTCGGTTCAAGTATGCCTTGTGCAGTGGGCATTGATGAAGCTGGGCGTGGACCAGTTCTTGGGCCGATGGTCTACGCATGCGCCATTACATTAATAAATAATGAAAATATGCTGGTCGAGATGGGTTTGTTTGTTTTATATGTTTTATTTGTGACCTAAGCCCAAATCTTTTATTGTGCATGACCTTTGAATTTAGAATTTAGACTTCTGTTAGGACTTTTGAATCCACTTTTTAGAACATCTTTCTGCACTTCTCTTTGTGCATTTAGAAATCGTTCTAGACTTTCTGTACTGCACAGCTATGTCTTCGGCAATAATTTTTCTCTTGAAGAGAAGGCTTTATCATCAGTTTTTTTCTTTTTTTTTGGGGTTTAACGAATTACTTTTAAAGTCAGTATTTTTATTACAGGAGTTGACGATTCAAAGGCTCTAACAGAAGCAAAGCGTGAAGAAATTTTTGAGAGGATGGAAGGAGGTAGTATGTCAAAGGTTACGCTTAACGCTTCATTTCGTATTTTTTCGGGAATTACTCTATTTTCGTTCACGAAAGGAATTTTTTAAGTTCAATGAAGTGATAATTTAAAGGAGAGATTTGGTTTGTAAAAATATTTCAGATTTTGCAAAAGAAAACATTTCATGATAGTCCAAGATTGAAATAAAGTATTTTTTTAGGATTTTTAGTAGTCCTACTACAAATCAATAGAAAGAAAAGTTTGCTTTTTACTAATATTCCGAAATTAAAGAAAAACATTTTTATTTAAATAAATATATTTCTGAGTAAAGCGTTAATCCTTCAGGTATTTGGATATGCATGTCGATCGATATCGGCGCAAATGATTAGCGCTGCCATGTTAGGTCGAACAAAATGTTCATTGAATAAATTGTCGCATGACTGTGCGACTGGATTGTTGAAATCAGCAGTCGACAATAATATAAATGTTGTAGAGGTTAGGCTGGAAGATTTCATTTGGTTAAAATGAATAGCAAGCTGTAACTGGTGCTAGTATGAAAAAATTGTTCTTGAGATATAATTGAAATGTAAGGGTTTGTAGAATGTTTCCCAAAATATAATATTCGAGCAAAGAAAGAAGGCATAATCTTCGGATTAGTGTTTTTTTAGGTTTACGTAGACACAGTAGGACCAAAAGGTCCGTATCAGGCTATGTTGCGCGAAAAATTCCCAGGCATGCGAATTATTGTATCGGAAAAAGCAGATTCGAAATTTCCAATTGTCAGTGCTGCTTCAATTGTTGCAAAAGTAATCGTTCTGTCCGATTTCAATAATTTAAATTTTTGCTTGTTCAAGCTTATTCTGCTAATTAATACTGTCTTTAAAATGGATCCAGATTTCTATTATTTATATTTTGGAATTTATTGAATGTTCTGCTAATTGTTTTATGAGCATCCATTTTCCATTAACGATTTATTCCACTCGGTCGTATTAGCACAAGGTGTGTTTAAGCGTGTTGCATCGTTTTGATTTGTAGCAGTATTAATTAGCATCGTTTTTGTAACAATATTAATTTTTCATAGAGTTCTGATTTTTTTAACGACAAATTTTTTTCTTTAACTTCCTTCTGTAAATAGCTTTTTTCTGATTATGTATTTTAGGTTAAACGTGATAGAGCTTTAAGAAATTGGACGTTTCCGGAGGGTGTTATTAATACACCACCTCGTGGATATGGAAGTGGTTATCCTGGAGGTATAATTTTTGTGTCGTATGCTCTGAACAATAGCTTATTCTGTTCGCACTCATTAACAACTTTTATTTAGATCCAAATACAAAGAATTTTTTACTGGAGGCAATTGATCAAGTGTTTGGGTATCCAAATTTGGTGCGATTCAGCTGGAAGACAACCGAAGTTTTGTTGCATGAAAAAGCAGTGAGATGTAAATGGTGAATACTATCTCAGCTATACACATTCTTATCTTTTCCTTTATAAATTTTAAGAATACTTTCTATGGTAACAATGCGATGATAAATATAAAAATTTGGAGAGGAATTTTAAAAACATAATGAAAATTTTGGCACTATTACTCAACAGTATTTCAGTCGACAAGCTTTTTTCTTAAAAGTCAACAAAGATGGACACTTAGTGTTTGGAAATAAATGAATTTCAAAAACTACTGAATTTATTTTTGATTTCAGGAGTAATCCGGAAAATGCATCCGCTAGCACCATAACATCGTTCTTTAAGCCATGTTCTAGTGGGAAGAATTGCTCTTCAATGAAAAGTCGGTTTTTCACCGATCGTTGTCTTTCAAATATTTCAAGGTGCTCAGATTTTTAGCTGTAGGTGCAAATAATCTGTAAAGCTTGTGATTTGTCATTTTTAGTTTATGACAAATTAGTGTATACTCTGCATGTTTTTTATTCCGGATTTACACTATCAAGTTTTTCTCAGCATGACTAAGCTCATGTTTAATTTGCATTGCAAGAATTGTCATATGCTAATATTGCTTCATACTTTTTCTTCGCTTAAAAAATTTCATCTAGTGTTCGTACTTTATTTTCGTTTATTTCTTTGGGTTCATTTAGATATCTATCTGTTTTATACTTGTTTACCATTTGTTCGAACTATTTACTAATATAATAAATGCCAGTTTTTCATCTTCATGCTTTATCATCGATGGTATCAAAGACAGCTTTTAGTTATAGTTGCTGTTCTACCATCCTAATTATACTTGTATTATTGTTTCAACATTCAATGATTGGTGGATTTTGAGACAAGTATTTAAAAGTAATCTTGTCATGTCAGAAATTTGATTACGTCAGAAGGGATAGTGTGGCATGAAATGAATGCATTCATCAGAATAGTTATTGTTTAATATGAGAGCCTATACACATTAATCTCAGTTTGTTCCATTTTTTATATTCTCAATGAAATATCCGCATTGATTTCCGTATAGATTGTCATAATTTTGATGCTTAAAATTTTTCACATTTCCGATACAATCTTTATGTTTGTATATTATTCATGATGAAAAAAAATTCGCTTCATTTCAGCTGTTTTACTGAGGTTTTTTACAAATCTTACCTGTTATCATGTTGCAAAAATTCTTTATTAGTCTTTTCTCAGATTCGTACTATTTTATGATGAACGGAATGTTATCAATCACTCAGCAAAAAAATGAAGACTTTAACAGTGATCGTGAGACATTAATGATTAGTCACTTAGTCAGGACAATCAGTAGTTTCTACTTTTATATTTAGCGTGCCTTCTGAGTCGTATATGTCGTGAACCTCAGGCATATCACAAATACTGCACTTCGATGAATTTTAATGGGGAATTGCGGAGAAAGAAGGATTCTCCTCAGATGGTATTGTTAGAAATTGTTGGTATAAACTCGTAGAAATGTTACATTCTCTGCTATTGCCTGGTTTTCGGCATAATGTGTGCAACATCTAGAGATGACGTCTTGTTGATAGTCAGTTAGGCAGTTGGCTTATGCCTTATGCATTTTACTGTTGCTTCATTTCCTAAATTGTAATTTGAATGAAATTGATTTGGTTGATTGGGTATCATCGTTATTTCAAATGCCTGTTGCTCTTTCGTCCGCTTGCAATATAATCTTTAGAAATTTAATTCTTTTGTTCTCCCCTTGAAACAGGTTATTGTGAATTGTGGTTCAGAGTTTTCCACTTTTGACCGCGAGTATTCCTACCGTATGTAATATAATGTGAAAAGAGGGTAATGGAAACAGTGGAAATATAGGTTAAGTGTTTTTACTTCACTAAAGAAATCCTTTATGAGTAACTTATGATATGTTCCATGTGAAATAGCATCACTTTTCGCTAAGTTTAAGAGGTTTTTCAAATTTCAGGCTTGCTCAGTTATCGAAAAAGAAGTTTGAGGTATGTTCAAGCTATCTTTAACGAATGTGGCCACAGCAATCTTTGTAATGTATATTGCCCATTCGATGCACTCAATTTATACACTATTTCATCCACCGTTATGTCGGCAAAATCAAGATGACAAAGACTGCTTGATCGTTAGTTTCGCTGTGTTTGTCTACGAAAGAATTTTCTCGATGAAAATTTCAAACGTTTTAGCTTTTCTTTCCGGTGAGGAATTCGACATGGCAGATAAGGTGGCCAAACCTCATTCATTCGGTAACTGATTAGAATATTAGTGATACCAATCAATTTCAACGAAAAGTATTATAGCAGGAACAAAACCTTCATTTTGTATTCAGAAAGTTTGGAATCCCCACTTCGCATTATGTTACTACCACCACTGTCCTACTCCAATAGCTACTCGAATTAATAGATTTGATTTTCGGATGATTGGACAAGAGGAAAAGGATCAATTTTCAAACAGATTAGAAAGAAAGTGAAAAACGGCAAAGTGAAGTAATTTTTAGGCTTACTTAATTTATTTCAGCCAATGATCCAAAGAGATGCAGTGAGTACCGAATGGCCACCACTACAATTTCGTATTTATGCATCCGTGAATTCTCGTGCCAAAGAGAATTATGGAAAAATCATCCATCAGATAGCATTTCTGGATATCGATGAAATCATAGAGAGGGAAGTAAGTCGTAATCTTCCTAAAGACCTAAAGTATTACACTTCTTAGCTCTCTGATTACATGATAGGAGTGTAGTCGTTATCCACTGGTTGACGTAAATTGCTCTGTTTTTAATAATTCTGTTTTTTTTTTTTTCCGTTGACAAGGACAGCTTATTAAGATATTTTTCATATCCCGACAGCATATCCGTTTTTCATCTTCATTTCATCCATTAACACTTTTCATATCAGGTACATGTGGATCTCCCAGAACATACACGTAACAATGGCTCATTATATTTACACTGTTTTCTGCTACCTGCAGAACATAAGCATCAGGATCCTTACCAGGTACGTAACATTTGTTAAAAAGGTGTATACGGTCTTGAATTGTGATAATTAGTTTTACATTTTCATTTTAGTAGTTTAGTTTAACAAGTACAAATTGGTAAAATTTTGCATATGTTGGCCTTGATGACATATATTTTTTTCTCTGTACAATGATTATAAGTCGGTGATTTGGAATTAAAATTGTATAAGTTTTTTTTCCTAGTGCAGTATGTTATGCAATGGTTTGATTTCAAATAAATTTAATTCTCCAAACGAAGAATTTGCATTTTAACTAAGCAAGATGTTCACACGTTGAGATTCGTTTGTTTTGTAGGCATCTTGGCAAATAATACAAACAGTTCGCATAACAACATATCAAATTCCCCAAGCAGAGACATTTCGATTGATTACAGAAGCCGATGAGAAACGAAGAAGGAGTAAAGAAGCTAGTAGATCCGTAGATCAGGTTTTGTTTGATTTTTCCTCTTTGAATAAATTCCATTAGCAGTCTTCCGTGAAAATGAAATCAGTTTGCAAAAGTGTTTAAATAATTTTTTATATACTATAAAAATTGTTTCAAAATTTCAAACGGTATGGTTTCATTTGTTATTGCTGATAAAAATTAAAGAATTGAAGTTTTATTGCTTTCAGTTACGTGAAGAAGGAACACCAGTCACACATTTTCGTAGCAAATTACCACTAACAATTGTTGCTGAATCGCCGAAATTTGATTTATATGCTCTTCCTGGTGAAATCTATCAGCACATGCAATTTTTTCATCAAGGTATTCATTAGTTAGTTTTAAGTTATTATAAAGTTTTTCATTCATTAGCAATATTTGCTGTATTTGCACTTCATTTTTTATCCCATTACATTTTCATTCTAGACAGTCCGAAATTTTTTTGTAGTGATGGTACATTGCTCGGTTGAGCTCTTAAGAGAGATATCACTGCCAAACGTATTACTCTTATTTAAGTAACTAATAATGACAGTGTTCACCCAACTGTTTTCAGTAGTCAAAACAAGAAGTCGAACAGGTTTTATGTACATAGACCTTTATGTTTAAAATTTTTTAAATTACTTATATTCCAGAAGGTCAAACATATTATTGGCCAATATTTTATATCGATGAGTTGAGTTTTCTTACCAAAGATCTAGTACAGGTGGGTTCCTTAACCAACTTTCTTTTCAGAAATAAATTTTTTATTCAGAGTAACAAGAATATTTTTCCTTCATATTTTTTCTTCTGAAGATAAATTATCATTAACTAATATAATGATTTGTTTGTCAAATAGATAGAACCGGAACAAAAAAGCGTCATGATGAAGATCCAGTATCGACCGATATCCATTGGTAAATTGCGGTTACTAATTACTGCTCAAGCTTCTCTTGCTCAACTGAAACGAATGGGTTTTAGCAATAAGGATGTTGACGAGGTCATCTGTTGCTATATTCGTTCACTGCAAATTTTGTCATTGAATTTTACAGGACCTCATCATCGTACCTTCATTTTTTCATGAGTTTTATAATCTTTACTTACTTTCAATTATTTTAGATTCTTTATAGGTGAAGGGATTATTTGTGGATACGAATTTTTACCTTTTGGCCGTGACAGTGTTTGTTGCTGCCTTGCATATGTTGTTTGATGTGCTTGCATTCAAAAATGACATTACATTTTGGCGAAATCGTAAAAGTATGGCCGGTCTGTCGACGAGGTTAAGAGTACTGCTTTTTCAAACATGTGATTAGTCGTTTGCCTCATATGAATTTCTAACTGTAAAGAACTTTAAAAATATTCCAAAGAAAAAAGCTTTAATGGGAGGTAGAAGCTTCTTCTCTGCAGCTATGTTTTACAGTTATGCTTTCAGAACTGTGTTATGGCGTTCATTCAGTCAATCAGTGATATTTGTATATCTTCTTGACGAAGAAACGAGCCTTCTGGTAACAATTCCCACCGCTGTTGGCTGCATTATTGAATACTGGAAAGTAATCAAATCTGCCAAAGTAATAACTTATCAGTACATATTTTTATAAAGAGAATTTTTCATTTCTGCACTTTGTTGTTTTTAGTGTAACAGTTTAGCATCTTGGAAATTAAAGAGTAAATTCTTTGATAGAAATTATTTTCAAAAGTGGCTAATGTATATTGTAGTATTCCATAATTGAATGTGATTATATTTAAAGAAATCGGAACGAAATTAATGTTACTGTGGCATTTCACTTCACTTTTTTGAAGTTAAATCACTATTCATATATATTCATTAGGCTTTGTTTTATATTTCTAACGAAAAACCGTGGTGTTTTCTGTTGATTACATTTAAAATGCTTTGTTGTTGTAAAAGCAAATACGGTATGTTAGATTTAGGTATGTTTATTACAGATTTCAATTTATTGGTCAAAAGGCGTACCACATTTACGATTTGGATCTTCTAATGCAGCAGAACTAGAAACAGAATCATTTGATTCAGAAGCAATGAAATATCTTACTTTTCTCCTTATACCGCTGTGTATAGGTGGCGCCGTTTATAGGTAACTCTTATGATCGTCCTCTCTTTGGATATCCTGATCTTCCAGCTTTACTTATTTAATTTAGGGACTATGAAACTTCATTTAAACAACGGCTTGATTAAAAAATTACTAAAAGATCTATTCACATGTGATATATTTAGTTTATTCTAGCCTGGCATACATTCCACACAAGTCATGGTATAGTTGGATAATTCATTGCATGGCTAATGGTGTTTATGCATTCGGATTTTTATTTATGCTACCGCAGTTATTTGTCAATTATCGTATGAAGTCAGTTGCTCATCTTCCATGGAGAGCCTTCATGTATAAGGTATGAATGTGCTACTTATGCATTTTTTAAATGATGGCGAGAAGAGGCCTAAATTGGTGTTAGCTTTGAGAATCAAGCAGCAAACATTCATACCTAGGAGATTTGTCAAAGAACATTTTGCTGAGAACCAAATTTTTGGTGGGAAGTTTCAGACAAGGCGGGAAGGGAGAAAAGATAGAGCGGAATTGCAGGGGAAAGAAAAAGAAAGTTTGATTATAAAAATAAATTCAAAAGGATATGAAAATCGATGTTGTAAATTTTTTTGCAACAATGCTTGCTTCATCTTTTCACCATCATACTAAAATTATGTAGAAATATCAAAATTTAATAGGAGTTCGGTTAATCTGCATTATGTTACGCTTCTTTTTTTTTACTGATTCCAATAACCAGTCTTTACTTTTAGTCTCAAAATCCCTCAGATTTTCTACTGAAATTAGTTTGAAGTTATTTTATTTTATTTTTTGTTGTTTACACTTCTATATTTTTATGAAGAATGATCTGTTATTGCGAATTAATCAAATAGTCATAATTAACAAAGACATTATGTGTTTACTGGATCTCTCACGAGTTCAAATGAGAAGCATGTGAATTCCTTTCAAAAATTTTTGAGCTGTTTTAAAGTTTGCTCGTCCCAATAAGTTTACATGTTTTTTTGATACCTGAGTTCAAACTAGCTGCTGTTTTGCTACCTTCTTACACCTTAAATGTTGTGATTTTAAAGTATAGACTTGATTTTAAATTAAATAATTAATTCCAGGCATTTAATACTTTCATAGACGATATGTTTGCATTTATTATCACAATGCCGACATCTCATCGTGTCGCTTGTTTCCGGGATGATGTAGTTTTCATCATTTATCTCTACCAACGTTACCTTTACCCGGTGGATAAATCACGCGTCAACGAATTTGGTGAATGTTTCCAGGATACTGAAATCCAGAACGATCAAAAAGCCAAATCTCCGTCAGCATTAGTACCATCCTCACAACTTAAATCGAAAGCGAGAAAGAAAGCTGATTAAAGAGCAGCTAGAATTTCTCAAGTTAAAAAATTTTTGTTTCTTTATCAGATTACTTCGAGTTATTTTTCGTTAATGACAACATTCTTTTGCAATATAAATTTCGTCCTTTGCAATATTTTTCCAATTATTTATTTACGAATTATCCAAATTGTGTATTCTGGTGCAGCCATTATTATTCCGCAAGTTTTGAACTGTGATATGCAATATTCTTCATCAAATTTTCGTTTCTGTTTTCAAATTCACAAGCTCTCTAAAAAATTCTTCACCAAAGAACTTCTTCAGCTTCACATCAAAATTTATTTTTGATTAAATTACTAAATACTAAACAATTTCTGTGTACGATATATCTTTTTTTCGCAAGTTGTCCAAATATAAATCGTATTGGCAGCAAATTGTTATAGATCTAATTTCTAAAGCCTGAGATAAATGACGCAGCTATCTTCAATCAAATTGATGATCGCGAGTCACTATGTTCCTATCAAATTTTCATAATGTAAGATAGTTCATTGAAGTTTGGAAAGAGTTTTTGTGATTTCGAATATCAGCTGTATGCGATATGATTTGCTATATTTATCATCTTACAACAAAATTCTAGTTCCTATTGCACCATAAATTGAGTGAATATTACTTATTGATAGCATGAAATAGCTGAGTACTAAAAAATTCAGTTTCATACGTCGTGAAAGGCAAAATTGAAATCAGCTTATGAACCTATAAAATAATTATAAGGTTATATGGGACGATTTATTTTCCTCCCTTAAATTATACTTTATAAATGTCACATCGTGACTGGTTTGAAAAACAAATTGATTGAAATAGACTTTTCTTCGTCACTTTTCATATTTATATCAATAGCGACACTTATGTACATTTTTGTTTCAAGTGTCAAGGGATCAAATGAATTGTGTGTGGAAGATTACTTATGTTAAGTAAAGTTTCTGTAAATGACTTTCAACTAGTTATATTTGACTGTTGAAATCAGAATGGGTTATGTATACACAATCTATGCAAATAGTTGATTTTTCCGAAAATTATGGAATTATTTTTTCTTTCAAGAATTATGAGATGTGTTTTGATTCTCTTGGAATTTTATGTAATATTCGATAATTTTTTATAAGTGAATGGGTAATCTAAAATTTCATTCATCTAACACCCCTTTTCTTTTTCTTTTGTTTTACTGTCTAGTTTCTAGTCTCAATTAAGAATTAGTTTTTGCTATGAATTTAGGAAGGAACTCCCATCTTTTCTTCATAATTTGCTAACTTATTTTGTCTTTCGAACTCCTTAATGATTAGTAATTAATTATTAATAGCTCTATCATCCATTTTATTTGGTTTTAAGTTATTCTTTGCAGCAAATTATAGCTTTTGTCAATTGATTTTCTTATTTGGTGATTGTTAGCAAATTTTTGCTTTATTTTGTCGTTATATTATTTTCGATATTATACTTACGAATTCCAAATAAATCGTTTCAATGAGAATTTTGTTCAATGCACCGGAACACTGGAAGTAATTCTAGTTCTGCCAACGAACAACTTCAAAGGTTCGCTCGATAATTGTCGGAAGTTAGAAGAAATATGATACGTTATGAGTGTGCTACGAACATAAAGTAAAACTTCTTAAATTCTTATCTTACATGTGTAACAACTAATGGTCGTTCAGTCGTTCAGTGCAGAAAATCCCGAATTTTTATTAAGCTGACTGAATTATGAGATTTGAATACTATAAGAAATTTCCAGCCTATATATTCTGATGAATATCTTCACTTGTGATAATATAGATTGATTGTTATAATGATTAGAAATTAGGGAACTCATATTTCTCTGAAAAAATCTTAAAAATTGAAGCCAAAAAAAAAGCGATAATTTTTTTTGCTTTCCTCTTTCGTAGACAGGGAACTTCTGCTTTCCTGATTACTTTTATCACCCGTTGAAATTTTATGAAATATAAACTTTCATATCAGTTGGTGGCTTTTAAAGATGAGCTGAGCGGTGTATAAAGCAAACGGTACCTAAGATGGTTATTCTATGTTACGTGATCGGTAACCTTTTTTGAATTTTTGCTGACAATTCATTTTCCTAATACTGACTTTCTATCCTTAAATTTTCGTCCTTCTTCCAAATTTACAAAAATACCTTTCTATGAAAATTTTTTGTGCTTTTTATCTGATCTTTTACAGAAATTTCTTTTGCTTATTTATATAATTCAATTTACAGGATAATAAATAAGAATGTATTTAAATGGGACAAGCAAAGATAGAAACTGTAGCAAAAATAGAAATCTCTATCTTGGCTATTTTTAGGAACTGAAGGAATTCCATTCCACATATAATTCCATTAATGAAATTTTTTTAGCTACGAACAAATTTTCGATAGTCATTTTTTTCTTTCATTATCAGATTTGATGGTTGAAGAAACTTGAATGGAAGGTTGATATGAAATCAAACATAACATCTATTTACTCAAGACTTCTTAATGATTTAATTAATTCAAAAAGAGTAATTTCATACCTATTGCAAATCATTGCTTTCCTGAAAATTAACTATACCCTTAGAGGAGAAAATACTTGAATAAATAAAGCCAGATTAGGTACCTGCTTGACATAAATGAAGTAGATTTATTTTTTGTGGTAGAATAAGCATTTACCATTACTTTTAAGGTTTTAATAAACATTATCATTATTATTTAAAGCTTCGTGGAATTAAGACTTCATGAAGCTAATCATCCAGTTAGGACTGGTCCTTCTATCATCGTCTTTTTTCCTCTTTACTTGTTGCAAGAAAGAAATCATTGTTTTCTTTTTTTTTATAAAACCGAATTTCATAATGATTAATGAAAAAAATTTTATTTTATGGAGAAAATTGAATTTCATAATGATTAAAATGACAAAATTTTTTTTTATAAAACAAGAAAAACTGAATTTCATAATGATTAATGGCAAAATGAAGCAATTTATGAGTTATGAAAAATTATATTACATGTAAAAATGAAACACTTCTGTGAGAGAAGTAATAAAAATGAATTTCATTTGAAATTAAATTTTTTGAAAGCACAACAGATTGCTGCAAAGTTTGCACTTGTTTTGATGCTAACAGATTTCTTCTATTCTAAGTCAGTTATTTGACTTACCTTAAAATTAGAATATATTTTTTCATTGTTGCTGTATTTGAAAAAATGTTGAATTTATTTCAATAATCGATTAAAATTCACAAAATTTGAAATAGCATATCTTAATTAGTTATTTCTATCCTGAATTAATCAGTGTCATTTCAACAGCTGTTTCAATTGATTTTTTTACATATTATCATAGATTCAAAACAGATTGGTAAGAAAGAGCAATAAAAAATGCTTCTCAGTGATTTTTGACGTCAGTCATTCAGTTTTATTGCAAGAGCCATTTGTTATTATCACTTCATTTCGATTTGTTTCAATGTGTTATTCCTCCTAGTTAAATCAATTCGATCTTTATCAATCTCTTATCACTATCAATCTCTTATCACTGATAATGTTTTGTATCAAATGAGTTGTTTCTTCTCTCTGTCTCACCTTTTGCATAAAAATAATAGTTTTTTTTTGCGAATTATACAAAAAAGCGTAGTTTTCTGTGAAAATTATTTTCACAGAAAAGTATTTATTGCGAAAAATTTGGTTATGAAAATTTTTGGCGTTCCTTTTTTTTCGTGTATTATAACATATCTCATATCAATAAATATCAACATAATTCAGAAAAACATTGGCGCTTGCAGGAATAAAATATTTTTTGATAAATAACTTATTAAGAGTTTTTTTTTTCTTGTTTATTTAATGATGGTAGCAATTAAATAACAAAATATTGGTACTCATAAAATATGAGGTTAAGAGTGATACGAGAATTGAAGTGATTAAAAATTTTGTAAGAAGTTGAAATCTGATTTAGATGAGGAGATTAAAGGTCTTTTATTGATTACAGTTTGAAAAAAAAAATTAAATTAGAAATTCGTATGAAATTCTTTTGGTTGTTTATTGATTTGAATTTCTAAATCATTTGTTCCTTCTTTTTACCACAATATGTCAGTTATTATTAAAAGATGATGCAACAATCTTCAGAGGTAATATTCCGTTTTTTTGAGAAAAGGTTGAGTATAGATCTTTCATTCAAACTTCATCCATTTCCAAGGATAATTAATTGAACAGGTGTATTCTTACATATAATTAATTGAGCAGTGTTGTAACATACTCCTTAGTGATTTTACAGCTTTCATTGTCAACTCTTTCTACAAACCAACGCTTTCCTCGGGTCTAATGATCGGCAAATTTTTTTTTTTTTTCTTAACTTGACCAGTAAAATTAACCCAATTGCAAAACTAGCATCATTAACGTACGATGAGAAAGTCTCATTCATGAGATTGATTGATGAGACTATCAACTGATCTGCTAATATTTCCTAAAGTTAATCAGCTAATACTTATAATTTTCATCTTTCTTCGAGCTTTGAGGACATACATACCGATACATTTATATATTTACATTGCTTAGTAACTAAATACAGAATGAGTTCTACTTCGAAACATTGTTGTTTCGTCTTTGATTCTTTATTCCAGAAGTAATATCACATATTCTTTCAACGCTTATCCTTCATATTTATAATAAAAGGGAATTTTCGAAAATTTTATTTGAAAATGCCGAAATTCTGTGTCATTTTAAATAATACTAAAATATAGCGCAAACTTGCATTTTTGAAATCCTTTTGAAGTTGATTGTAATTTAAAGGTTGGAGTTTACGGTTTTTTTCGAAAGCAGCAATCAGTCCTTCACGTTGAACTTGACCCCACCTAATGAACTTTTACAGTAATGAGGTCACTTTTATACTTCTCTTTAATTTATACTTCTTTTGTAATCTAACTTCGCTCGAGATGTGATATTTAAGAGTTCAAGTAATCAATCCCGAAAGAATTTTTTCGACAAAATGCTCGAACTGTATGAGCATCAATCTGAACTAATTATCATTTCAAATTTCAGCAAATGTTTGCTAAAATGTTGAATTATTACTTGTAATTATCATTTCACGATACCTATCCATCTTTCTTCAGAAATTTTCGACAAAATGACGTCTTATTTTTATTCCAAAAACGAATAATTTTTCAGTATTTATTGAAGTTTTTTATACTACAAAACAAAAACTAAATTAAAATTGAAGGACTTTAGATAACAAATGAAGAGTGATGAAGAAGTGAAAGAAAAGTACTTATCATGATTTGTTCTTTTCCGCTTATTCATGCAAATCATCTTCTACCCACGTTTAGCACAATGAATTTTGAAGTTGAAAAATACATCCCAGAAAATCAATCCTTAAGATATCATTCATTGTTCAATATTCATTTCAATTTTTCAATTTTTGCAATTTCTGAAACCACATTTTTTCAAGCTAGAGAAAATACCTTTAAACGAAGATGAAAATGGATGAAGGCAGAGGAAATGTGAAATTAACCATTTTGATGGTAATATTTGCATGTTTCGAAATTTATCCTTGTTTTCATCATGAAAGAACTAACTTTTACTTCAATCTTTTTAAGACTACCTAAAAAGATGAAATATTGATTTCAAATGACAAATCTTCAGTTTCAAAGCTTCAGAAGTAAGGGATCTCAATGATTTTAGGCTAAACTTTATTTGGTTAAAGAATTCTCTAGTGATTTCTTGTCGAAGGCTTCGAATGGTTTCAATGTCAAAAAAAAAAGTTGTATATAAATGTACATAAAAATACATTATTCGATAAATCATCCTTCCCTTTTTCATTTGAATTGATTTAAATTGATTTTGCATTTAAGGTAATTTTGTAATAAAGTAAATTTTTCACTTTGTTTTTCTTTGAAAATTTTTGTATGAGAAGAGAAGTTTTGAGAGAATTTTCTCGTAATGGATAGTTTTTGGGATTTCTTTTCACATTTACTAGTAAGTATATTCTTGCAACTATCACATATTCGATTTTTTTTCTTACATTTCATCTTTCCTTCAGGAAATTTAATTTTTTGCATGGCCAAGATTCATTTAAGATTTTAGCATGCCTCATTATTACTTTGAGTTAACATCATTCGTTTCTCAGTTTTTTAACTCTAATAAAATCGCAAGACCATTGTTTAAGTCTTAGACTCAGAAAAAAATTTATGAGTTTGGTTGGTAGTTTAAATAGACTTCAATTTTTAAATACTTTATTTTTTGGTGTATCATTTATTTCATCTTTTTAAAACTATACAAAAGAAGAATCCAACAAGGATGTCTTGAAGTATCGCATGAAGTTGCTTCCCAAAAAAAAAAAAAAAAGAAAAAAAAAGAACTAAGTTTTGATAGGATAGGATCTGTTTGCTGTTTTTGGCTCTGTAAGTGTGGCCAAAATGGAGTAATTCAAGAGATGGAAAGAGGAAATGGACTACACATAAAGATTATTGATTCTCGGAATGATCAGTATAACTTGACTGAGAAGGGACATTTATATAACTTGATTTCCCATCATTTCCAATACTACTTTAACTAAACTTTACTTAAATTGATGAAATCCCAACTTCTAAGCTCTTTTAGAAAGTGAAGATATTTTGCAAATATACGAAAGAAAAGCGCTTTAGTTAAATACACTTCATTGAAGTACCAGCTAAGCTCTTTTTAAAAGCTCATCCAATAATAATTCTCATTATTTTTACTTACGCTTTCAGTCTTATGTATTGATTAATAACCAAAGTAATGCTAATAAGCAGTTATGATAATTAAGTTAAAGTTATTAAGATCATTATGTAAGTTAAGATACAAGCAGGAATAAGTAAGCTTTGAAGTAACAAATTTCCAACCTTTTTTGAAATCGAGTTCTATTTTGAAATTTTCCACCAGTTATTTCATTCTCATTTTACATCAAATTCTTCATAATTATGTGTCGTGAAATTTTTGACTGTTTATTTTTATTTCACTTTTAGGACTATTTTTTACATTCGATATTTTCTCACTCATTCAGAAATTCGAAATGAAAAATAATGCATTGAAATTCTGATAATTTCTCTATAGTGTTTGAATTGTGAATTGTCGGAGAATCGTAGCAAATTATCTTTTATTAATAAACCTTTCATTGTTATTATCAGACGATTTCAAAAAATTTTATGACCCGAAATATCAAAATGAATAACGATGTTTCTGGAAGTTCCACTAATAAACATATTAATTTGATATAATTCCGAAAAATTACATCGGCAGTTAACAAACGAAAAATAACAAACGAAAAATTAACAAACGAAAAATGGAAGAAAGGTATCGATAATAATGTTTCAGATTCTCGCACTTATGAATTTTGCTCATTTCCAACTCATTTGTAATTTCTGCATAAATTTGAAGAATTAAGAATGTCTTTCCATTTTTCTTTTTTTTTTTTTACATCTGAAAGCAATTATTTGATACAACGTTGTTCACGATACCTATCATAGACATTGTTTTGCCATATTTTCTCATTTCTTCCATTTTTCCTAAATGTAATAGGATTGATGTTCACTTCCTTACTTTTTTTGATGTCTTATTTTCATTTTCTTTTTTATGTTAGACTTTGATAAAAGCAGAAGGACAATTACAAACATTGTTAGAATTATCAATGTTAGTAGTTAGTAATACTTCCAAATTGTTTGGCTAATTTTGTCGAATAATTATTTTGTTTGTATCGATAAAAAAAAGGAAAACAAAAGAACAGAAGAAAAAAAACAGATTCATAAAGATATTTCTTACTGTATCATGAAAGGTCACGTAAAATCTTTATAACTTATGATCGATTCAGGTTTAGCGTATTTATTAGCAAACTACTCTGACTTATGAAAGCAAATAAATCCTAGAAGTTTGTAAACCAAAAGAAAGTACCGAGCGCATTCATTTTGCAATTTACCCATCCATAACTTATTCCCGGGAATGCTATACTTCAATTTTGTCAATATAGAAAACAATTTCTACTCTATTTATGTGATGCTTTTCGTTATTTTTAAAAAGTGAAATTGCGATTTTAATTTTTGTGAGATATTAAAACGAAGGCGTTTTTTTTTTTTCTTTTTTTTTTTTGTAAATTGACATATTTATCAAATTGAAAATAATTCGATGTTGTTGTATGCTTTCTTGTCTAAATTCATGTAAAAAAAATTGAACAATTATTCTTAGCATAGCACATCCAATGCCTTTAATTAAACAGTTGATTAAAATGGAAAGTCTGGGTTTATTTTTAGCACTGAAAGTTGGTTTAACTGAAATAAATTAATGCTTGGTCAACTGAAAAACGTCAAGTCACTTGCTAACAAAAAATCAAAGAAATTTCAGAAATGTAAAGAAATATAAAAGTTTGGGAGAGAAAAGAGTTTCGTATATTTTTATGATTATTTCATCGTTTTTTTTTTTTTTTTTTACTTTTAAGTGTCATAATACTGAAACATTTCTGTTGAGAATCATACAAGAAATCCTTCACAACATTATTCCTGACTTTTTTCTTTTCATAACAAGGATAAAATTTTCAAATATTTTATGACAAATTTAAAAAATGTTCAAAATGTGACAATTCATAAAATCTAATTACTTAATTTAATGACAAGTAATGCTATTATTATGTATAATATTAAAATATAATAACAATAACAATTGTAGCAAACGATACCTTTCTATTTGATATGTAAGTGATGTTTACTTTGTATGGATGGTAATATAAAACATAGGCTTGGATCATTTATTTTGGATAATCTTGAAAAACGATCTCTTCTTCTGTGAGAGAGAGAGAGGGAGAGAAAGAGAAAGAGCATAAGAAGTGGCTAAAAATATTTCCTCCTCAATGCTTTGAATAAAATGATTCGTCAAATGGTAATAATGTGAAACAGAAGAAGTGTCAGTGTGATATCTTTTTCTCAGAGGGGCAATTTCTGAGCTTCAATAAGAATGTCGCCTTTTCGATTTTGTTATGATTAGCTGTTGCTATCCATTGCTTCAATTTGAATTTATATTTTATAGCTTATTCTAATTCAAATCAACAATACTAATCGGTCAAATTCACACGACAGAAGTGATAGATTCCAAGCAGTAAAGAAGATAGATAAAGTGAAAAATAACATTCTGATACATCATCATCTATTCCCGGTTATTTTGCGTTTATTAATTGTTAACTCAAATTTAAATTCAAATTTGCTTTTGTAAGGAAGTCACGAGGGATTTTTTATATCATATGATGAGTATGCTGTACTGGCTACCGCTTGCTTCACTTTACTACTTACATATTAAGCTAAGAAAAACAAAGAAATTAAAATAATGCCTAAATTTTTGGAAAGTCGTTTCAATAAATATAATGCTTGACATTGCTAGCTTTTGCACAAAGTAGGTTATCATGCATTGAAAATGAAATTGCTTGTGTAACTATTCGAAATAGGTAATCTTCATTTCTCTAAAAAACTTTAGAGCCGAAGATACTTAACTCTGGAATTGAAGAAGTATAGACTTTCAGGAAAAGTTTGAATCGGTTGTTTTAGGTAAGCTTAAATTTCGGGAATTGAGAAGGAATATATTACAGAAATTGAAACAAAAAATAAAAATAATGTATTACTTTTCGATTTTCAGTAATGTGTACTGAAAGTCTTTTTTTATTAGCTTTGTTTTCAGTTTGAAAATTTTCTTCCATTGTTCAATCTTATCATAATTTTGAATTTAATTAGCAAAATTGAAAGAAGTAAAATAGAGTAATATTTTGTTTATAATATTCTCAGAAATTTTTATAAGAAAGATTTGTTGCTCAGAGTTCAAATTTGATTTCTTAAGAAATGAGTTGTAATAAAAGATTTTAGTACTTGAAGTTTCTGTCCGCTTGTTTCTTGTCTGATTTCCATTTTTAAACCCAGAATATTGTTTAAGCTATCAATTGTTTGTAGATAAGAAATGGAATTAGATAATGATAAATTAACCTAATTTTCAGTCTTGAATGGACTGTGAACATCGCGTTATATTGAATGTTGGTGGAATTCGACACGAAACATATACTCATGTACTCAAAAAAATCCCAGCTACAAGACTGTCTAGGTTCTTCCTAAATTTTTACTCATCAAATCTATGTGAGCAGATTAATTCAATCTAAGCATTATAAAATTTCAATTTTTAACTCTTACAAACATATGAATTAATCGAATTTCAAAATTTGACAGTCTTTTCAAATACTAAATTTAACTTTCAGGTTGACACCGAATTTGGCAAATTATGATCCTGTGCTGAATGAATATTTTTTTGACCGTCATCCTGGTGTTTTTTCAATGATTCTAAATTATTATCGAACAGGTAGACAATTTTTTAAAGAATGTAAATTTATGCAATGCCCACAAGATTTACAGCTATGATTTTGAGGATTTTTCGATTTGTACACTTTTTAATTAATTGTTTAATTCTTCCATTGATAGGAAAATTACACTATCCTACCAATGTTTGTGGTCCTTTGTTCGAGGATGAATTGGAATTTTGGGGTTTAGACGCGAATCAAGTAGAACCATGCTGTTGGATGACATATACACAACATCGGTAATAGTTCCCAGAGAATTTACAACTTAAATTTCCAAAATTCTACGCTAATTTAAAACATAAATCTTTTCAGAATTTCCATCATATATTCTATAAAATGTGTTAAATTTGACATCTTAGTGATGCAATATTAATTTCATAGTGAGATCTAAAATCAAAAAAAAAAAAAATTATGTCTACAAAAAAGAGGAATACTGAGAACTTGGAATTTCATTAGTTATATCGGGTGTGTGAATACTTTTATTCTCAATTATCAAATTATCAAAATGTTTAAAAAGCTTTTAGGAATACCCAAGAAACGTTGGCCGTTATCGAAGGTTTAGACTTGGATGCCGATCCACCAACTCAGGAAGAAACTGCAAAAAAATTTGGCTGGGAGGATGATTATTACTCAGGAAATTTATCAAAATGGCAAAAGCTAAAACCAAGAATATGGGCGCTATTTGATGAACCTTGGTCTTCTCAATATGCTAAGGTAATATAGGAGGTTTAAGAAATTTCATATATTTCCAATAAATAAATATGCCATGAGAAGTATTGTAAAATAATCTGAGTTTTTTCAAGGAGTAAATAAAAGCTTTTTACCTGTGGGAACTTGAAACTCTTTAAATTTCAACGATTATCTTTTCCCATTTGCTTTGTTTAAATAAACAATGGCAAATATCAGTTAGCATCTACAATTGCTATTCTTGTATGATTTGATGCTAATTTAGTTAGTTAATTAGTAGTGAAAGTATCGCTATTGTTGTTTATTTCCCGTGGGTTGCACTTTACTGCATGTTTCAAGTTGCCGAATGAAGAAGCTAAGCATGCCGCGCATACTTGTTGAAAGTTTGCTTGAACTTAACTCAATTAAGTTATTTTTATCAAATCTAAAAATAATAAAATAAATTAAAAACTTCAAATTACCCATCGATTCTTCAGTTCTCATTTTTTACTCTTATCGAAGTTCCATTACAAATGGTTCGTGAATGCTTCTTTTTTCTTCAAGTTTATATCGTAAGTTCATTACAAAAAGTTCAGATGCAAGCTTTTGACAATAATATGCTTATTGTAGATAAGTTTAACCTCTGCAGTGCTTTTTAACAATTTGTTGTGCTATCATCAATTGAATGCTGCTGAGAAGGCTTTCAGATGATTTCATGTTCTTCTGTATTTTTCATTATCGCCAATATCATTTCATTTGTTCTCAAAACACATCCTACATTCCAGATACCATCCATTACAGGTTGGTATATTTTTGCATTTTAGAAAAAAAATTTAGATAGTATTGTAAAAAAGCGTAACAGATAACATTTATACAAGATATCACACATATGGTATCAGAGAAAATATGAAAATAATAAAACTCAATGTTATGATTGAAATTTTATCTGTGATTTTTTTTATGTTTCATACAACAATCAAAATATTTTCAGTATCATATAATGCAGAAGTTGGCAACAATGGTATCCAGCCGATAGCTACCTTCAAGCAATGTACCAATACGCATCCCATATTCTTCTGCATTGATCTCATATGCAACATATATTTTACCGTTGAACTTGTTAGTGCAAAAACATCGTTCATTAATACTTCGCCGATTAAGGCAATGATAATAATGACAAAAAGTTGTTGATAAGATAGACATGATTATTCCACAATGCTTTTTCCTGAGATCATTTTATGATTGCTTGATCGGTTTCGTGTTTGTCAGATCAAATTTTTTAAACAAAATACGACGGATTATTTAAAATATGTTAGATCATCTTATCTTAATAAATCCCTTTTGTTCATTTTATAATCAATCATCAATGCCGGGTAATTTATGTGAATTTATTCATATTTTCGGTTTCATTCATTACGCAAATCAGATATTTCTAATCTCTAACCTTTTAGATAGTTCGTGTGACATTTGCGCCATCGTTACGACGATTCGTGAAATCTCCTATAACAATTGTCGATCTATTAGCAACAGGCTCTTTTTATTTGGATTGGCTAATGACCAGTTTTATAAGCGATAAACCTAATTCAGATTCCATCGATTTCTTATCTATGTTGTGTGTTCTGCGGCTCTTCAAACTAACTCAACATTTCAGTGGGCTTAAAATACTCATACAAACATTTAAGGCAATTTGAAAATTTCATAAATTAAATTATTTAACATTCCTAACAATTCGCTGAATTAGTAATTAGTAATGAGGAAAAGAAAGATGGCATAAGGATAATCATGGGGAAAAAAAAACGATTTTTACTGCAAATTTGGTTTAAGTTAATCTGAATATCTCCAAAAGTAAAGCATAACTGGAATTTGTGTTTCAATTTTTCACTCACATATTTCAAATTCTTTCTGCTAGCATCCAACACTGAGCTCATTCCTATGTTTACTGTAGGCATCAGCACAGGAGCTTTTATTACTAGTATTTTTTGTATTATTAGCGATCGTAATATTCGCCGCACTTGTATATTACGCTGAACGAATTGAAAATAATCCGCAAAATCAGTTTACATCAATACCGGCCGGATTGTGGTGGTAAGTTTGCCTCTCCGCATTTTTTACTGTATTTGTTTTGAAAGCTTTGTTCTATTTGGCGGATATATATATATAATTATTAGTATTAAATGAAATGAACAATTCAGGGCAATTATAACGATGTGCACAATTGGATTCGGTGATATGGTAAGTGTCTAATCTCAAAAACTCTTCTCTTAGATCAGCTCAAATCGATCAGTTGAGCTTATATTTGTGTTCTGTTATTTTCAATTTACCTTAAAACTAATCAACCAATTCTTCCTTCCTTCTTTCTTACTTTCAGCCCTTCCTTCTTTCTTACTTTCCTTCTCATCTGAACTGAATTTTTCCACACTTATCTATCGCTAATTAGTCATCATTTATTCGACAACTACTTATCAAATCTTTAAATGTTTTAATTTTTCACTAAAGAAGTAATCTGAGTGGAGGATATTTCATTGTTCAATTTGCAGGTACCCAAAACATATTTGGGTATGTTAGTCGGTTCATTATGTGCCTTGATGGGTGTATTAACCATTGCATTACCAGTACCAGTTATCGTTGCTAACTTTTCAAATCTCTACTCTCATTCTCAAGTAATTTATTTCATTTACAAAACGACATACAGGATGATCCATTTTGTTTTGAATATTTGACATTAACATTTATTGTTGATAGTTGCCCCCTTCCGATTCTTTTATGATATGCTAATGTTCCACAAACGACACCACTAACTGATAGTTTAATGTAATCGTAGCATTTTACAAAAATATCATCCTGTCTTGAAATGCACGAATATATTTTGGACAATTTTCATCATTTAGCCTAGTCTCAAGTAGTAGCACTAAAATTCAGAAGTTTTATTTAAATTGAGACAGTTAGCTTCTTCTTCAAGATTGAAATTTAACCAATAATATTTGATTTTAATAGGCTCGTGCGCAATTACCAAAAAAACGGAGGCGAGTATTACAAGCGCATGAAATCAAAACATCGCTTAAATTTTCCAAATCAATGAAGAAATTACGGGATGAAGAAAACAGGGTTGCTGACTTAGTTATTTAATAATTTTATAAATCCAAGTTTTACTCTTCATTATCGTTAATATCATTAAATACTCGAAGTGGATTACTTTTTTACTTCGTTAGACTTTATGTCCTGTTAGTTAACTCATCCGTTGTGATCGCTTCATTAACTTATTCAAAGTATATTTTACTTTTCAGATTCATTGACACTCTCACAGCTCAATGTTACCAAAAATCAAAGTCAAATTCCATGGCCTGAAATCTGTGCCCATATTCAAAACAATTTTTGTGTGGGAAGAAATTTGATGGCTGTCCAATGATGGATTAATTGCGCATTTTCAGAACTGATCTCCAATTGTATTCTTCGTTGCTTGCAAAAATCAATCAATCTTAAGTTCTACGACAAGAACGCTTTATGCCACCAAATATATTTTTCTCTCTTATCATTTGTGCTTTAAATGTGATTTATTTGTAACCGCTTATAAATTCGTTACAATCTCTTTCTTGTCGTAAGTGAGCTTTCCCTAACAATTGTTTGTTTTGATTTGAACCTTGTAGATGTCTTTCATCTTTTCGCAATCAACTAGAGATGAAACTTCCACATATGAAGTTAAAATACGGCGGAGGAATTCAATTATCCAGTTATCAATTCGGTTTCGGGGATCGATCGTCAATTCTTGATGAATAAAATCTTAACTCATACCTTTATTTTGTTTATTTATTGATGCATTTTACAGTGTTCGATAACTTTTTTGTTTATTACAGCTTCATGGAGTGATGCATTTTGCATATTTCTTCTCGAAGGCAATGAATTTGGTATATTTAAAAGAATCGAAATTGTGGTACCTTAACTCCTCACAACTTACTTATCCAACGGATACTAAATATAGTAGAATTGTAATGAAGTTTGTAAACTTCACATATAATGAAATCTCGATTAATTAATATTTGAATGCAAAGAAGTAAAAAAAAAAAGATAAATTAACACATATTCCTTTTCTATCTTAAGTAGTCTATTTTCGATAAATCTTAAGGAAACAGTTTGACACAAAATCCTCTCATTTGTCATTCATTAATGTATCAAGTGACCCTTAGAATAATGCATGCCCTTATCAAATTCTCGGAATGATGCATGCGCTTATGAAATTCTCGGAATGATGCATGCGCTTATCAAACTCAAATTTTTGCCTACTGCTGTGCGAAATTCGCAAAAGCAACATAAACATGAATCAGTTAGCACTAGTGTAGTGGCATAATACTGACATTAAAATGAAATATTAACACTCTATAAACTTTCAAAAAGATTCCGAAAATAGAATACGTCTCCATGCAGGCTATCAGAAGATTGGTGAGTGTGACCTTTAATTTATTTATGAGGACAAAGAAGCCTTGTCCAGCTATTTGCTTATTGCCTCTTTATTTGCTTTGGAATAGATAGTCTTTATTGATATCAACTCATTAGTTCTTTGAAATTTTCAAACAGTTTTTAAGATTAATTAGAAAGTACTAGACAAGTAAGTAAATACTACACTTCCGACATGTTTCATAGCTTTAAATAGACTAAGATAAAAAAAAGTTATGGCTAAAGAATGTTGAATGAAGATGCTCTAATAAATTTAACCTTGCTACTCAAACTTGAAATGTAAACATGAAAAACTTGGATCTGATAAAGTAAAAGTTTACTAAAGCACACTTCTAAAGGTATAAAATGAAACGACACATTTGCAGGTAATTTCGGTAATATCCGTATTTTTTGTGATCACGTCAATTATTTGTTTCTGCTTGAAGACACATCCAAATTTGCGTATTCCGGATATCGATATTGAACTCAGGAATCATTCTACTCACGC
The DNA here is from genome assembly GCA_013365325.1 of Dipetalonema caudispina. Taxonomy (NCBI): domain Eukaryota; kingdom Metazoa; phylum Nematoda; class Chromadorea; order Rhabditida; family Onchocercidae; genus Dipetalonema; species Dipetalonema caudispina. Next base: position 208,615 of record JABVXV010000073.1, read on the forward strand.
ATTTTTTGTCAGGAAAACTGCTACGAGGTAAAAATCTTCATGCATTTGAATTATATCAATCGCTCAATATTTATACAAAATATTTCTTCTCAACAATTTTGTAAAACTACAAAGTTACGTCGTGTTCTTTAAATCCTTGAATCATTAGTATTAAAGATGACGTACATTGTTTTGCATTGTTTTTCAAAACAGACTTTTCCATTTCGATACATATGATATGTAAATATAAGCTTTTGAAGACTTCATAATTTAGAAACGAATAACAACACCAAAAAATTTCGTGAATATCATACTTTAAACCTTTTTGCTCCAAAAATCAAAGGGTCAATTTTGACAATACTATTGATATAGATGCTAACATCGATCATCAGTATATGCAAATTCATAACAGAATATGGAAGAAGGATTGCATAATGAAAAATAAATACTAAGCTTCATCATAAAATTTCTTGCACTTCAGGAAAGAAATTTGAAAGGATTAAAAGTTAGCTTAATTATCGTTAAGCTGATCGAACAATTAACTTTTCTAATAATGCAATGTAATAAATTCTAATTTATTTCTTCGCCTGCCTTGACAAATCAATAAATAACAATAACAATAATAATATAAAAAAAAAACTAATTTTAAGCAAAACAAAATAATAACGAAACTATAAAAGAATAAAATGAAAATGAAAATTTATATTTATTTCTAAATTTATAGAGCACATCCAGCTTTCTTTTACATTGAATTTATTAGTAACATATGGTTCACAGTGGAATTATTCATTCGTTTCCTATTCTGCCCGAAAATATCAAAGTTTGCTCGACAGCCAGTCAATATCATCGGTAACTTATCGTATGCATACTATCTATTTATTTTCATAGGTATTCATTCAGTTATACTAAGTTTCTAAGAGGCACGAGTATAAATCCGATACCTGGCGCAAATGTCATCGACCGCAATTAATATATTTAAATTATATTATTTTGTTTTATTTTAAATCATCTATTTAAGTTCCTTTTTTAGACTTAATAGCAACATTGTCATTTTACGTCGATTGGGCTTTAGATCGAGCAATAACTGGTGCCAATCGCGATACTGTTGAATTCTTTTCCATTGTTCGAATTTTACGACTTTTCAAGTTGACGCAACATTCCTCGGGACTCAAAATTCTGATCCAAACATTTAAAGCGTCTGCTCAAGTACATTTAGCTAAAATAGTTTATAATTTTTTGCGTAAAACAATAAATTAAAAGATGAAAATGTTATTGCGTAATCGATACAATTTCCAATTCCTTCTGCTTTCTGCAGCATTTTCCACTACCCCAAACATCCTCTGTAATCCCATTGAAAAAGTGAACTGTCCAATGATCGATTTAAATTCATTTCAATTCTATTTCATTGTTTCATTTTCGTATTCGATTATTAAATTCATTACAGGAATTATTGCTGTTGGTGTTTTTTGTGTTACTCGGTATAGTAATATTTGCTGCATTGGTTTATTATGCGGAACGAGTAGAAACAAATCCCGGCAATCAATTTCATTCCATTCCAGTCGGATTATGGTGTAATTGTGTCATACTTTTCCTTAAAAATTTAAGAAACAGGATAACACTGATTACTATTCATCCACAAATATTAACTTGTTTATTTTATGTTGTGATTCATTAAATTATCTCAGTTACTTAATAAATTGAAGAATTAAAGGAAGTCCTCGAGCAGTCGATTTAAGAAATGATTTGAATTTTTTCAGTCAAATGGTAATTCGAAAAGTCTAATTTAATCTTTCCAAAAATAATTTCTTTATTTATTTATAGGGGCAATCATTACTATGTGTACAATTGGCTTTGGAGATATGGTAAGATCTCAGCTTTTGCTATTCCGCTCAGAAATGGCATAAAAATTAATTTGATGAAATTTGAGATGAACTTTGTGAAGAAAGGGAAATTTAATTGATGGTTATACAAAATACAGAAGTGAAGATCGCTTAACATAGTTCTTCTCACTCCTTAATTCACCGCACTATAAAACAAATCAGTACAATTTTAATCATTTCATTCATTGAAATTTTAAGCGCTGATGAGATTACTTAGACGTCATTTAACTCTGTTTAATATAATTAGACAATGAAGTTGATTTAAAAATTGTGGTCAAATTAATTGCAGGTACCAAAAACGTACTTGGGTATGCTGGTCGGTTCGATTTGTGCTTTAATGGGAGTACTAACAATTGCCCTTCCAGTTCCGGTTATCGTCTCCAATTTTGCAATGTTTTACTCCCATGCACAAGCTCGGTAAGATTTTAATGTCTTTATTTTTGTTTAGTCTATTGAGTATCATAATGACCCCTTTCTAGTCCATTAGTTTTTTCACTGTTTGACTCGGCTCAGTATTCTCAAATTTAAATTCTAGGTCAAAATTGCCAAAAAAACGACGTCGTATTTTACAACCGCATGAAATTAAACCAATGGTTGGAAAATTAGCAACTATAGCACTTTTCAATACCTTAGCACATAAGAATACATCACCGATCCATTCGTCAGATGTATTTGGTGCATTGGCAGCTTCAACACCATTATTAATGTGTCCACCGGCGACAAGTTTCACCGGTAAGTTGCAATCAACCGAAAGCAGCAAAACTCATCATTGTATGAACAACAAAAGTAATACTTCGAATGGTAACAAAAACGATTAATTAATGAAGTATATGCTATTATCGCCATTGTTGTGTATTGGAGTAACATTGATGAGAAACACGAAGAAAATTCCATTCACTTCTAATTGATACTTTCTAAATATCATTTGTTTTCCTCAAAGACCTCTTGAACTTCATTTGACATATATCTGAAATCTGATAATGCTATACAATATTACTTCATATTAGTTTACTCAGAGGAAAAGCTTAGAGCGGGAACGGAGGAGCAAATAGAAATTTCAGGATAAATTTAGTAACAGAAAAAGAAGCGAATTTTGCATATCGATAAAAAAGAAGGGAAGAAAAAGAGTGCTTAATTAATTTATTTATAATTAACTACTGTCTTTTCTAATTCACTGAATGAGAAATAATCAACCTAAAATTTGTGAAAGGGAAAAATCTCTGTTGAACTTATCAGCAGCGAAATTTTCCTCATCTATCTTTCTCTGACTAGAGAAAATGCGTATAATTATTAAATTACTTCTCTTTTCTTCCCATGTAATGAGAAGTACACATAACTACTATTATTATCATTGTTATTAATAATAATATTATTATTACTATTATCACTATTATTATTATCACTATTATTAATATTAAATAGTGATATTGTAAACAAAAATGAGATGTGATTTCAAGGTCTGAAATCTGTCAGGATTGGATATCTCAGTAGTACAAACCGGTATTGAGATATGGAGGAAATACTGTTGATGAATCTGAACATAGAATAAGGTCAGTGCCCGTTTTACTGATATTTGTCAAAGTTTTAGGCAGTTTGGCATACAATCATTTATATGCCATCCTACCAATAACGTGGACCCATTTTAATGTTTAACTCGCAGTGCAAAGTTTTTTCTATCATTCAAATCATAGGCAGTCAGGAGAAGAATGGGAAAAAAGTCAAAGTGAATATGCCAAAGATGTCAGAAAAATATGCATAATACAACTTTTTGGGGAAGATGAAAGTTGGGAAACCGCTATTTTTCTGGATGCCTTCAGGATCCTTTAAAAAAACCTATTCCAACTTTTCGAATTTCAAATTTTTATCAATCAGAAAAACAGTGCATGAATCATTACCATCATTCATATCATTATACAAAAAATATAAATAGGATATGAAATGTGATGGAAATGAATTATCTTCACAGCAAATTGTGCAAACAACCCACTAATATAATCCATCGGAAATTAAAAGAATCATTAGGTTGATAACTAGTACCGAGAAATCCTGAACAGTTAATCGCGATCAATTGTGTAATGCCATATTACCGACAAGCTTGCTATCTCTTCCCGGAAAAGCAGAATATCACCGGTCTATTGTTGTTTCATACAAACCAGTGAAGGTTTTCGAATTTTGATTGATGAAATACGTATGAATCAATTCTGATCAGTTGATGAAGGGATAGTACGATGGAGAAAAGCCATCTCTACAGAAATGAATAACACATCCTTCGCAACAAATCAACTAAACGATCTTCCACAGTTTCATAAATTCTTCTCTGAGCACCTCGAAAGACCACATTTGCAACAAGAAGGGAAGCGCACTTTCACTCTTTATTACTCATTATCATACCTAATTTTCACTGCTATCGAATTCAGACAACAAATGAACTTGCCAAATAAGCCAGAAATTAGCATTAGCAAGTCAAATTAATGTAAGTACTTCAAGCATAAACTGCAAGAGAAGACTTTTGTTACAGAATCGCTGATCAATGACGATGCTAATAATGAAACAGTGATAAAGACAATGCTAACAATGGTAATAATAATGATAATGATAATATTAATAGTTACAATATTAATAATAATAGCAATAGTAATGATAACATAATAAAATAATAATAAATAAATCAAAATGATCGACGAATTCAAAGATTCACGAGTAAACATTCAAGTAGAAAGATGAAATTTAAAATATAATGGGATCGTAAGAATTTTCTGTTTCATTAAATAGAACTTTCATACAAAAATGATCCAAACCAGTTGATCACACATAGTCTTCCCGTGGCATCAAGAAGATATTTCAATGCTTTTCCAAAATTGTACAAATTGAATGAGTCATATTTGAAATATGTACAATGAAATAACAGAAACGATTAAGTTTGAGAGAATTATTTGACAATTCAAGCAGTTGGCTAATTATTGACAGTTTTCACATTAATATGAGATTTGAAATCCTATTTAAAAGAAGAATTATTTGTCTTATACAATTCAGAGGGGACATATTTCATGGGAAAATTAAAATTTTCATTGCACATTTTTTCAAGTTGCTTTCGTAAAATGAAAGTACCAAAGGGGAAGTGAGATTGCTCAATGATTAGGACAATTTTTGAAGAGCAATTATTAAAAAATTTGTTTGAAGAACAGAAGTCAACTATTAAAAGTGGAATTAACAAATTTAAATTCTGCATTTCAATCAGATTCTATTTTGCAACATATCAAAATTTCATTTCATAATACAGCATGTTGCTGTTCTTTGACACAGTTGCTGATAGTATTAAACGAAGTGGATCCATTACAATAAAGCCGAATAATTCACTTTTCATTTTCATTTTTACAAATGTTACTTTATGGTTCTCTTATGTTCAAAAAATTTATACGCCTCATATTTGGGTTTTACTAAACTTTGAAACTTCAAGATTTACATCTTTACAAGCAAATATTTGCCTTTTTTATAGCTTATCTTACTTTCAGACATAATATTTTTTCATGCAAAGTATTTGCATCGTTGAAGGTTTAATGAATCGTTTAAGTTGTAAAACGTCGCTTAGACATAAATTTCGATTTGAATGAAACCGTAAAGGAAAGAATCAAATAATAGTAGACATCATGTCGTATAGTTTAAATAAACATTTATTTTTCGCCTTTTTTTTTTCGAAATTTCGAAAAGTACAAAAGAAAAGAGAAATGAACATTAGTAAATTAGGTTCAGCTTTTTGGTATCAAAATTGCTCCTTCTTCTTGTGATCTGACACAAATATTACTGCATATAAATTAAAATTGATTCCTAAAGATAAGCTAACATTACTTTTTCAGTATTTTCTTTTTCAAATGTATGCTGCAGTAAGAACAATTCGAGATCATTTGTTATCAGAAAATGCATCCTATCCTTCCATAAACAGTAATATCCATATTATTTAAATGGATATGATCTTGATTTGTTTTAATTCAAGCAAATTTTTGATGGAAGAGAATTTTTGAAGAAATTTCACTCTATTCATTATTGATCGACAATTAATAGCAAAAGCCTTACATACATTATTTGATGAAGAAAGTGCGCAAGTGTTTTGAGTGCTTCACTTTCGCCTAAATATAAATAAATGTAAGCATCAATTTAGATGGAAGTGAAAGCGGCAATATTTCTCCTTACTATGCCAGAAAGGGAAAAGCTAAAAAGGAATTGTTATCCTTCTAGCATTGTGCAGCTAAATTTATAGATCGGAAGCCTTATTGGTAGTATTCGATCAACTTGAGGGGTCATTTTATTTTTTGCCAGGTAAATGAATGTCTGAAGCAGTTTTAAGCTTTATCATCGAAACTTGGTTCATGTGAGTATATTTAACAACACGAATATGGATGGAAAATATTTTGTACAACAAATTTTAGTTATTTCATATTATTAATAGTATAAATAGAATAAAATGGTTGGTAGTTGCAACATCTATTACGGGGAGAAAAGCGTTCTTGGCAAACGTTTTCTAATCAACATTTTTTCCGTGATACAGCAAATGATCCCAGCCGGAATCGTATATTTGCTTGATTTGCTAGCTAATCCGTATCTTAATTTACTTTTTACATTTCAACAGTAGCAATTTTAGTTTGTAGTGTTTGATGACTTTGAAAATTCTACGAAATGGAATGCATGCCCAAAATCTTTTCTTCGAACGTTTTCAAGAACATTTCATGGAAAAGTGTATTTCGTATACCGCTGAAAATGGTAAGCAGTCAGCATAAAAAATGTTGCATTAGATGTGTTTGCAAAGCAATAAGAGGTTATTCGAAGGGTCAAGATTAAAATTTATTACAAATGAAAAATGGATTTTTTTAATTAGTTTCATTGAGTTATAATTTTAATGAAAATTTAAATTTTTCTTTCGTTTTTACTACAATACACATTATTGTAACACTAGCAGTTTTGAAGAGGATGTCCAATACAAAGACAATAACAGTTCGCTCAGTTTAAAACTCAGTGAATTTTTAAAATGTTTTCACACAAAAAAGAAGAAACCCAAGTTTGTACCAAAATTTCATGACCATTTCTAGATCAGATTACATTCTTCTGCAAAAGGAAGCTTTTGTTTGATCGTAAAAGATTTATTGACCAAAAGAAAAAGTGCGGAAATATCTGATATGCAAATTTTCTACAAGTTAATTTCAAACAATACAACTTTAAATCATGTCGAATATTCTAATCCCACGAACATGGACAGACAAACGACGTAAAATAATTGCATGCGTTCGCATCAGAAATATATTCCTTTCCGAAAACAGAACCAAAATTCATTAAAACCAATCGATGCAACAGCTTGATTATTCACAAAAACATCATCAATGCATCACGAAAAACAATCATTTCCGGTATGAGACATCAAACAGGAAGGGTGATGTAATAGTCAGATGAATTGAGGAAACGTTGAAAGAATTCATATACCATTTTGATAACAGAATGTAATCATCACAGAATTCATTGCTCCGATCATCACAAAGCTAACATTATATTCAGCTTTTAAAATCATGCATAAATTCCATTCCTTGTGACGATACGCCTTTTTTTCCTACCAAATATTGCAGATGTCTTTTTCGTTGATTTGATCAAATCATTCATTATTTAACTGTCTGCGCCAAACCCATACGCTTCATATCACTTTAAAAGCATTGATAATGCATTTTCGTTGTACTCATCCAATTCAACGAAATCCAAATCTGTTCATTTATTCGACTACTCTCATTTCAATTATTTGTCATTGTACTGTTCCTTATTGAATCAAACCATGCGATGTTTTGCATGAATTGATTTTGCTGGCTTTAGTTCAAAATTATTTGTTACAATTTAGACATTTATTTTGCATTTGATTTTATCTCAATTATAGTTTAGAATTTAAGCTAAATAGTCTGAATTTTAAATTATTGTTAACGCAATTAGCATGTAGTTTGAAGTGATGGATTTTTTTTTTTTTTTTGTTTTGTTTTATCTTTAATGGCGATTGTGCTTTGTTTATGTTGAGATCATGTTAATTATTTGTATAGTAAATGATCATAAATGAGTAGGTGGAATTGATGACAGATGAAGGCATAAGTATCCATTGAATGCTCTTCTAAATTAAACATTTCAAAAGGTCATGGATTCCGTCTTCTTACAAATCTTATCATTTGAAATGATTCTTTTCTTAAAAAAGATGAGAAAATTGTTAAAGTTTGGCTTGTTGCTTACGCCTTTCACTTCTTTTTCAATAACTTGCAGCGTTTTTCTTTTTTTTTTCTCTTTTTTTTAGAAAGCATAGTTATGCTACAGGAATGAAACAATTTGCATAATAAAAGGGAGCGTATTGAAGTGCTTGGAAATGTTTTCCTTGAGTGACTTTTACTTTTCTTTTTCGAATTAAATAAAGGGAAAAAAGGCGCAGCTAATGGCATTTCAATGACATTTCTACAGTACCACTTTAAACCAGTCCCGAAAATGATAATAGACTTGATTTTCTTTCGCTTATTGAGGCGTTTTTACACTTGAATAAATTGGAAAAATCTTCTTATATGTTACATAAATGAGCTAAAGGTAAGAGTGATGATAGAAATATTGACAGATATATTGGTGGAAAAGTTAAAGACTTGAAAAATTTAAATATCATCCAATTGATAACTTTATAACTAACGATCTTCTTCACTATTTTGTCAAGTGATTTTTGAAAGCATAAAAGTTATTTGTCAATAAGAGATGGGAGACCGCAGCGACAAATTCTTGAAGATTAATATTCTTATCACCAGTGATTTTTCATTTAGTAGGACTATTGGAAAATTAGACTAATCATTTTCTAAGAAGCATTTGCGTTAATCTTTCATGCATCTCTTAATTGCCAAGAATAAAGGAATTCCGGAAAATGATCCTGTAGAAATTGTATAGAAATAAAATTGTAAACTCTGGGAAATTTCCGCCAAGCTTTTTAGCTACGCTCGTAAATAAACCCCTTTTGATAAAATGTCGAAGGTGGTCGGTTAAATGTGAAATTTTATATTCAGGAATTCCATTCCCGCCATACTTAGATTTGCAAGAGAGACCATAAAAGGGGCACATGGAGAGAGAGAGAGTGAGAGAGAGAGGGAGAGAAAGACCTTGTCTACTCTGTATTCGTTTATTTTTGCCGTATAATTGAGAAAGCTGTGGGATGCTTGAGTGCAAGATAAAAGGAATAATTTTTGGGTTGCCAGTTTTTTTCTCAGCTTCTGATTGGCAAAAACCTTTGTATCACAGAGAGGTTACCGTAGATTTTGATATAACAATAAGGTATTCAGAATGTGTTCTACTTTGTTATAGGCAAAAGGTGAGGAAAAAGGAAGAAAACATACGAAAAAGCGGCGAAGGAATTAATGGCTTCCGAGCTTACGAGGTCGACTATCTCCCCCCCTTCCCCATCCAGTAAAGTACCGATGCTTTGATTTTCTACGCGGTATACTACTGCTTCATTAAGCAGTCTTTCTATCAGCAGACACATCCCGGCACTAACCACTGATATTGCTTTTTATACTGTTACTCATCATCACATTTTGAATTGATCTCTATCTTCGATGATCTTCCTCGAGATAATTTTTCCACCGATTAAAACCATTTTTCACTTAACTTAAACTCAGTAAACTTTGTCATTTAAATTTGACTATTCATTTGAGTGAAAATGAATGATGCAATTAATAGTTTATTGAGGACGGGAAATTATCTTTAAAATAAAATGCATCTAACCAATTAGTAGCTTACCTGTCAGTAAGTTCGATGAATTTATGTATCACTACTACTACTGCTACATTATTTATATTTTCTGCCTGAATTATTGTCTCTCGATCATTGTAATTAACATATGGCTCATAATGTTTTCCCATTCTTTCCGGTATTGGGCGTAGTTTAAAATTTCTCTTTCATTTTTAAAACAATTAGCGATCGCCTTGCATTGAAATAATATTTAAACAAAAGCTTCGCTAATAGAAAAGTCAGATTATAATATAAACTTCTCGGAATTTGAATCAGTCCGTGAAACATCACTTTCTGTAATGAAACGAGAAGTTTTTCATATGTCGAGAATAAGCTTACTTCTAAATAATCAGAGTGCTAAGAGCATCCTCATTTTATCTGTGCAAACAAGGCAAGAAAAATGGATTATTTCTTCAAAATTATAGGAAAGAATCGATTATAATTGCTATCATTTCTTTGTTCCTTACGTTTGTTGAATGGAAAAAAAGAGAAGAAAAAAACAATTCAGAAAGGTCAAGGGACGCATAACTATTGTTTTTAGCCTTTTTTATTCAATCATCAAGGTGGAATTTTAGATGATACCAAATGTCCATCCAATTCTCGTGCATGATTCATAAATTTGTGCTGTTGATAGAGCATTATCCTACACTGCGTTCACCATTTTCTGGATATGAAAATATCATCCGGCGCATCCTGAATCTTCTTTCTGTTAGATAGGACATGCAATAAATATTTTGCATTCACAGGAGATGTTTCATTTTTCCATTCATCTCAAATGATAACTTCTCTGGAGTACGGTACCTGTCTTGCAACGATGCTATCATTTGCGCTGATCGATGAGGGAGCGCTGTTGGCAACTGCATGCTGTTAATGTTGTCATTGCAACACATTCTTTCTAAAGTTTCTTCACTTGTCTGGAAATTTGCACTTTCCCAGAAACTTTTTTGTTCATTTTCTGAATTTCTTTCCTCCTGTTTGTTCTGCTTGTTGCAGAGAAAAATTTAAAACTTTTTAGTTTCAAAACTACAAAAGCTTGAGGTTGAAATGAAATAATCCATTTGCGAAAAACTATCACATCACAAATGACAAGTGGAAAAGATTCTAATCTCCAATATAGTTTGATATTGAAAGACACTAGAACTTGTCAAATATCAGCTCTAGTGCAATTCAAGATTTCGACAGATCATTATAGGTCTCGAGAATCAAAATTATTCAAGTTATTTATAGTTTCTGCAGTCTCTCCAGTAATTCGAACATCTAACTTCATGGAACTTCGGAATTTGATTCTAGAAAATCAATTGAATTTTTAAAATACAATTATAAAAAAAAAAACAAAAATGAATAAATCCAAAAAACTAATGATTATTTGACTGATCCATTGAATCTCACCTTTAGAATTTAGCGTTTTGTTGTAAATCTGAAGAATATATAAATGGAAGTATCTGAAGAACAATATAGAACATCAGAATCGATTAGAAAATTTCAGTGGCTTATGGCTCGAATTTCAGCAGTTAAACAAAGCATAAGTTTAAACCTAGGTAAAATATAAAAATCGCATTGTAAAAGTAAATTCAAGATTTTATGGGATCATAACCGCGTTTTAGCGGTGAAATAATAAATAGAGGTGGGCATTTATGCAAATGAGAGCTTCCTTTTACAAACATTTCAAGAGCTGACCATTTGGATATTTCATCAAATCGTTTTTGAATTACATTATATCATATTATACTTGTCCAAATGTATTTTGTGGCTATTTAATATTCAAGAATATGATGGAAACTTTCCTTGTATCATTTAGGCTATTATATTTTAACTCAAAAGATTTTATTTGTAATTGTTTATAAGAACGCCTTATCTTTCGGCTTTCCTTCTTTGATTCAAATATTTTAAAGTTATTAGGAATAGTAATCAAGTTTCAAACAAAATATTTATCATCGTTACACATGGATCTCCTAATCATTTCTTTTTGGAATTTCTTATAATTAGCCTATTTCTGGGTATCTTAAAACTTCTGCAAATATTGTTAATTTCAAAAAAGCCTAGTTAAGTAATTTCATAGCAAAAGCTAATTTCGTCTTACTACTTATATTCTTTTCACTAGACCTGAAATAGAATTCACAAGGCATTGAAGTAGTAAACATATATATACATATTTTTTTTGTTGTTGAATTAAAATGAAACGAATTCCGACATTTCATCCCACATTACTATCTCTTTTTGTGCTTCATTTTAAATATCAACTTGTTCACTTTCTTCATGATAAAATTCATAAAAAATAATGTCAGAAAGTGGGAGATGAAGAACTGTTTTGATATGAGATATGGAAGAAGTGATATGGCTTAGAGTAAGTTCGGATAAGGAAGTACTATTAGCAAATATTTCAAAATATTCTCAGGCATTAATTCCTTTAAAGTTTTGTTGCTGCACTGATTATCACATTTTTTGCAATTTTTAGATTGATATTTTTTCAAAATATTTCATAGATTGAATGACCGTTCAAAAGAATTTTAAAATCGTTTCTGTACGCTGACGTAAATTGCTTTTTAACTTAATTTGCAAGCGTTTTAAAAGTAGCAAAAAGTAGGGGAAAATACAATTATACTTTTCTTGTAGTTTCAGAAGAAAAACCTCGCTGAGGGAAATCCACTGGAAAAAACGCCGAATTTGAATTTAATTTTCGAAAGATCCATTTCTGGAACTTCTAATAGCTGGAGAAAAGATCAAATGATTAAAACGTTACTTAATTACCAAAGGATCATTACTGGGGAAAACGACAAGAATAGACTTGAAAATTTCAGGAGCTATGAAGTTTTTGGCCTCAGAAAGAAGTTTAGCACTAATATCTGACATACTATTTCTTACCCTTCGTGTGACTTTTATCTAATCCAACAATTTGAAAAAAATATATTCAATAGGATTTCTTCCATTTTCGAAAATTAATATATTTCATAGTAGATAGAATCCTTATTTAAGCTATTAGTTCGTACATATCCTCTTAAGAAATTTTGAATCGTTGACATGGTTGAAGTTTTCAATTGCTAGTAATTAAAATTGCATGATTTTTACTCTTGTCACGCGATACAACGAATAAGAAAAAGAATTCATTCTTAGTGTGCAATTTTGATAAAGTCCAATAATTTTAATAATAATTATGACATTTGTAGCCTTAATACATTTTGAATCTTATTTAATGAAGGCGACATATTTACTAACTGAATTCATTGACACAGAAATATTGAAATTGAGAATATTATTTCGTTGTGTGCTTTGTTCACAACGAAATTTAAAAGTGATCATTAAAGTTGTAACTCCTGATTGGTTTCAGGATGCAACGTTGAAAGTATAGCTAATAGTAATACGAATTTGAAAATTAGTAATTGGGAAATGTCAGTCAATTTGAATAGAAAGAGTTAACTGAATAGTTTTCAACATTTAATTAGTACTACAATTATTCCATATCGGGGAACAGATTATCATTATAATTGTTTTCACTTGTTGAGAAAGAAAGGAAATTCTTCACAGCGTTTCAATTGCTAAATCAAAATTCTGCGACAAGAAAGAAATGTTTTTTGAACAGTTTGTTTGTGTCATTTTCGATACCCAAATGCGCACACACACAGACACATACATACATGCACAATTGTCTTGAGTACCTATTTTTCTTGTTTTTCCTCTTTTAAGTAAATTATTTTCCTGTTGACATAAAAGGAAAATAACCTCTGGCAAAAGAGTAAGCTCATTTTTTGTCGCGAAAACCTGCTCGTCCTACTGCATGATATTGCTCCTATTGCTGTTGGAAATTAATTGAAAAACAAAGTCCGTATGTTTAGCCACTTTTTTTTAGATTCTTTTTTTTTTTCTTAATTTGCTTCTCTCTTAATTTGAAATATATTTGCTTCTTTTGAAGATTTTGCTTAAAATTCGCAAAAATTATGTTAACATGTTGAGGAATTTTTTGAGTTAGCATTAGGAAACAAATCAATTTGGAGGATTTCTTAAAAGGTCACTTTGCGCTTTCGCTCATTGTTGTCTCATATGGGCGAAGGAGCATTGATGAATATTTTGGAAGAGGACATTGGCATTTCAAAACATTGGTGATGTGAAATTAATAAAAAATTTGATGCTATGTCGATTTTAGCACCAGTAGTATTTCCTTAAAAGAGCGAATGTTATTCTATAGGAATTATGTCAAATTTCCACTTATGATATGATTTAGATTTGTAGGTAAATTAGCAACAACACATCAAGTTGTTAAAGGTTGTTTGGTATATGAACAGAATAACTTCTAGAAATATAAGTTTGGAATTTAGCTTTTTTAATCTTAAATTAATTCTCTCCAATTCTATCAGTTTCAGAAAATTTTTATGTCATTTGATTTCACAGCAAAATAGTATCGCTTTATAAGGCTAAGGTTCAGCTATTTTAATTTTGTCTAATAGCCAAGTTTCTGATATCCGTAAAATTTACGGACAATTTGTAAATGTCACAAAAAAAGATATTGTTTCAGGAGGGAACAAATCCTACTTAAGGATGTGCGATAGTTCGGATGGCGGTGGTGTGGATAGAGAGAAAGAAGCTCAACTTCAGCAAGCTATTACTGCTTTTATGCAACCACCATTCTTTAATGATATTTGCATACGTATCGTAACGATTGATTTAGCCAATGGTCATAGAAATGGTATTCTTTATTCTTTTTTTCTTCATTTTGTTAGGACTTGACATGAATTTCAATTGCAATTTTGAAAATTTTTTAATTTTAAAAAATAAAAAATCAAAATGAAATATTTCGATTACGCTGATGAAATGAGGAAAATTTAACATGAAAAAGAAAAAAAATTTATTTTGAGATAAGAGTGTAAAATTTAATTTTCAGAAGAGCAAGTGCTAGCAAATAAATTCCTACTAGCATTTTTTTCGTTGCATATTCGTGAATTGATCCTCAATGGTGCTTATTCAATCGACAGAAATAGTGGTATCTTACAGAATATACCAACAATTGAGCTTCATCTTGGCGCTACTGCCAATGCCGGACAAGCTTTCAGGGTTATTTTACGGTATCTTTACACCGGAGTGCTTACATTTGGCACCGTACATCCGTTTCAGGTAGCACTTGTAATTTTAATAATTACATTAGTCACAAAACATTTCGGTGTTTTAGCAAGAAATCATTCTCTTAACTGTCTCTTTCTTCATCTAACTTCAACTGCAGAAAATTAGCGAAAATTTTTAAATTTGTTTGTAGGTGTTACAAGTATCTCGGATATGTCAAATTCCAATGGTAGAAATGCAAGTAGCGGAACTTGTGAAATTATTTCTGTCCATTCAGTTTGATGAAAGCAATTGTTTTACAAGGCAGCATAATATCATGGCTAGTAAGCATTTATTCTCCAGCTTCTTTAAATTTTAATATTCACAAAAATTATTCAACAACTATTTGCTAACCTATCATATTAATCTCTTATTCCAATCAAAAAATTTTATACTGCTTAGGATATTTAGTTTTTTTCAGTAATTTCAGCTATTTCTAGTTAATTAGTCCGCTATTTTATATCCTTCGCCATCTATTTTTTTTTTTTTTTTTTTTTTCATAAGAAATTATGCCCACAGAGAATTTTGTATACTTGCGATAATCTGTTGACAGTAATTGTTTGAGTAACTATTTACCTGCAATGTAGTTTTTAATTCCAGGCAAGTCAAGCTTATAATGCTCCAAATATTCGAATAGTTATTAAGGTTACATTTAAACTTGCAGTAAATTCAAACTCAACAAGTTTAACAAAACGGCGGCATTACGTTTCAATACCTATGAAAAAGGAAAATCAGAAATCTTCGAAAATCAGTGTTGGAAATGATTTAATGAGCAGCGAGTTGATTGGGTAAGTATTAATGAAACAATATAAGAGATATTTCTCGAATCTTTACAGACCAGAAATATTGAACGTTTTGTTAATTTTTTCATCTGAGTTATGTTACTGAATTCGGAAAAAGCAGTTATATGCTACTGTTTTTTAGTTTTATAAATCTTATTAGCACATCGAAACTAATTTTCTTAGTTCAATTAAGACGGGTGCTCACTCAATTCCTTTGTTTAGGGCATCATCGAAAGAATCGTCTTCAACAGGACAAACCGGAAATGCCGAAAGATTCAAAGAGCTTGTCCTTCCATCCAGTGACAAAGAAGGTTGAAATCTTTTATCTAATTCCAAATAAAATGCAAAACATTAAAATGCTCAAAAAATTCTTTTCATATAGTTTAAATTCTAAACAAATTTTAATTGCAATACGGAAGATCGAATTTTGACCTGCAATTTCTTTAACGCATTTGATTTTAGGCTGGTGTCGTAATAAGAAGTACATTGAACAGGTAGCAAATGGTTATATGTGTACAGTATGTCACAAAGTTTACGGTCGTTACAATTCGGTATCATACCATGTTACTATATATCATCGTAATTCACCTATTAAATGTGACGAAAAAGGTTGTCCGTTTAGAACACGCGAGGCACGATACATACATTTTCATAAATACTATCGACATCATATTCCTTTACCGGATAATATCGATTTAGGTATTTTTCACTGTTTTTTACATTATCAAAATAACCGCCATTTTTTGACTTATCAAGTCTTTTATCTTTTGACATTGATCATTAATTTTCTTGAATAATTTGGATAAGATCGTAATATCTTAATCGTCTATCATTGGGATGATACAAATAATGATAACTTAATACTTCATCAGGATCACGGAAGTGCCCATTTTGTCGTCATGTGTCAAAAAGTCCGGCAATGCTGGAAAAGCATATAAGTCGTCATGTACAGGACGTAGATCGCGCTGCTTCTGCTGCTGCTGCTACTGGAATATCGCGAACAAATTTTCCGCGATACCCTCAAGCTATATCCAATTTTCAATGTTCGAAGTGTGGCTATAGGTATTTCATGAGTAACTTTTTCTTTTGATTAAAAATATTAGCTTCATCAATCGTTTCCTAATTTTCCTAATGAATGATTATATTGATGCAGTTTGTTAACAATTTCTTCCAAAAGCTATATATTCATTAAACCAATACTTTATTTCAGAAAAGTGAATTTACTTAAAACATATAATACTTTGAATACTTTTTAATCATTCATTAACCTTTTTTATTTTTCTCAAACCTAGAAGTCCTTTGAAAATTTTCGTAATTATTTTACTTTAAATTTCAAAACTTTCCTAAATAAAAAATGAAATGGGGAGGAGAAGTTGAAGTGAAATATTTTATAGTGAAGTAGAAGTAAGCAAATCAAAATAGTATAGTGGGTAAAGAAGAAGGAAATATTATATTTTATTTGAAGAAGAAGAAAACTTATTTACAGGGGACGGACATCAGATGACTTAGAACGACATAAATTATTTGTTCACTGCAAAGAAACATTCCGACGGAAACAAAGTGTGCCTGGTGCTACTGCCAGTTGTATCGGCAATAAAAACGACGTTTCGGATGAAATTTCTACACGGTTTGATACTTTTGTTTTGTATTAATCTTTAATGCATCTCTGATGATCCAATCATTTCATAAATGCAAACTTCCCAAAGTATGCTACAAAATTACTAAAGTTTGACAAAATAAATAAAGCAAATATAATAAAAGTATAACTTTTACACTTTAAGAGTTATAATTCTCACTAGTTTAGGAATGACAAAATTTTGTTGGATGATATCGTAAAAACAACGGAAGGGATTGCAGAAAAGATGAAAGCTGTCGTTTCATCAACCACATCAGCGACAGTACAATTAGAAGCAATGTGTCTTACAGTTCCTAAAGCATGAAGTTACTTTTAAATTTAAAGCATAATCAGTAATATTTTCTTTTTTTTACAATGGAAAAATCAGATACAATGAGAATAACATGTAATTAAGTCTCTCTTCCTAATGCAAATGGAATTTTTTAATAAATTAATCATTTCCAATATTTGATGAAAAGTAAATGGACAGGTTTTTTTATATTACAAAAATATTTAGCGGCGACGAGAGCAGTAATTTTTTTAAATTATAGTTGACAGTCTTCAGCAGTTCATAGACATTGTTTATTTATAGTGGATGATATTTTAGAATTGTAGAATTGAAAGCCTCAAAGGTCGTGGTTAAAGGTCATAAAAGTACAATAGCTTAAAATAACTTCAATAAAACTGTTAAATTAAAAAATTCTTTTACAGGAGAGTAAACTACTGAGATCATTCCATAGTGTTGTATTCATTGTATTAGCTAATTATACTATGATATATATCTCTTACATCAGCAATGCACCACTAGGCTATCATATCTACGAGAAATACTCAAAGATCAATGTAGATTACCTAAATAATTTGTTTAATTAGATGCTTATGAAGAATCTCTTAAATATTTTTTTATGATAGAGTTATAGCTAAAAGAAAAATGATTAAAAGCTATTTAAATCCAATCACATAAACTTAATGTCTTTCTTTCATCTCTCATTAAATGTCCTGCTAAACTTTATTTCTATCATATAATTCATTCTTTTCATTCTAATTCAAATTTGAATTCCTCTTTAAATTAACATATGGTAGATGAGGTAATTTTTGTATAAAAAAAGTCGTGATACCGAGACCATTCAAGTCTCATTAAACTTATTTTAACTTAAATATTATAAAGCTAATCGTTCCAGTGTGGAAAACAATCATTAATTTCAAGAAATTTCATCTCTTTCTTTTCTTTTGTAATCATCAAACAATTTATGTTTTGCTTTTAAAAGCTTTCAAATTAAAAAATTTCTACCTTCACACAAATCCTCAATAATGTGTGCCAGTAGTTTCTATTCAATCATCACTTATTTTGTCATAATATTATATGCTCATTGATCTATCAATCTTGTGCCTTCAAATAAAAACTAATTGTTTTATTTTTTTACACCTCTTAATTTCGACAAGTAAATATGGCTCAAACTGAAAATCTTTCCTTTACGATCCATTGTTGTAATTAGATTGAAACTAATGTTTCCTATACAAAAAAAAATTGTCTAGGCCTTACCCATATTTAATTACTTATTTCTCGAATATGTGTAGGATTTGGCAAATCAGTGTTTCTTAAATAGATAAAACAAATGATATAACATTTTGAGATTTATCAATTTCATTGCAACAAAAAAGATTGATTATTGGAAAAAAGTTTTGTTATTCCAGAAAATTTAATCAATTTCAAAACTTTTCAGTCCTCATAATCCTACCAATAATGTTGCAGGAAATTTAAATTTCAAAACATTTGCATCACTTCTTAAAGTTCCAAATTTGCATTAATGCATGCTTTACACAACTAATTCATGCATTCTTCTATAAAATTATTGAAGTGAATGCGATCAGAATATTGTTTTCATACTCACTGAGTTGTGACACATTATTCAATTCCATTTGTCACCAACGAATTCTACAATGGTATGTGTATTTCAGCAAAAGCAGATTTCTTGAAAAATTATCATTTGATAGTAAGAGATAATGACAGCTTTGATTTTCAACATGTACCAGTATTAATTTACTACAAATTTCACAAAAAAAACTGAAATTTATTACATTAGCAATGGATAGCATTTACATACCGAACAATATTTTTATAACATTCTTATTTGAACGGCAATGGATTAATGACGTTATCGATTAAAATTTTAGAAAGATGTGAAGTTTGAGATTTAAATAAACCAAAAACTTATTGGGTAGTAATACTTGACTATAGTGGTTGTTGACCTGCAGCAATAATGCTCCAGCATTTGGCACCAACAATAAGTGCACAATGCAACCGACCAATCGGTTGAATTTAGTAAGTTTAAAAATTGTAGACAACGAAGAAATCCATGAATGGATTAGAAAAGAAGGAGAAAGAGTTGAAGGAGAAGTCAAGCTCAT
>JABVXV010000740.1:0-11288 GCA_013365325.1 Dipetalonema caudispina
AATAATAATAATAATAATAATAATAATAATAATAATAATAATAATAATAATAATAATAATAATAATAATAATAATAATAATAATAATAATAATAATAATAATAATAATAATAATAATAATACATGGAGCAGGAGTATTTGATTAATATTTCATTAGATGCTTATTTCACCGTACATATACATATCTTTTTCATTCTGAATTAAAGTCCAAGGAATTCAAAGCCTCGGGAAGTTTAATTGAAACACTTTAGAAACTTTTCTTGTGCTAAATTAGATTGAAGTCCTACAAAGATAGCAAAGATTCGCGGGATTTATGATGTCCCTATAGGATGGAAAAGGAGATTACAACTAATTTTACTAAGCTTGCCATAGTTATTATAAATATGTTTAGATGAGTTGTGAAGCAAGCCCAGCAGATGGTAAATAATGATAAGATAACGGATAATGATGAGAAATGCTTCTGAGTCATTGGATGCGTGAAATAAATAAAATTTTAAAGAGAAACAGGATCCTAGTAAATAAGTAAAGTTGCTTTGAAATCACTATTGTGATAAGTTAGAATCCTAATACCAAATCAGTTAAAATCAGAGATGAATGATGTAATGCAAGAAACATACTGTTCATACATGGCAAAAAACATGTGAAAACGATAAACGGAATGAGATTTGAAATTTGTTATGTTTAGAAGAAAATTGAAAAGTATATCAAGTAGCAATAAAACTTCGTTTTCCTAATAAAGAAAGAATATCACTATTTCATGTGGAAGTACTTAAGAAATTATTTTCGTAATTTGATGAATGAAATTTTCGGAGCCTTTATTAATTAATAAATAAAAAATAAATGCAAAAAGAGGCAATAAAAATCATTACTATCCCTTATCGATGTTAAATTTTCGCCAGCAAGTATAAATGCTTTTTTCTAGAAGAAAGAAACATGAGAAGGAGGAGAAGAAAAATAAGGTGAAATAGGTAATTATAATTCATGATAGTAAATTCTAGAAACTTTTATTTTCAATTATTCCTTAACAATTCACTGTTTACTCATGTTAGCAACAAGAAATGTTATGATGAGGATAAACTAAACAAATGGAATATTTAATTTAGACTTGTAACCTTTCACCTCATATTAGAAGCATTACAAGTTATCTCTTCCTTTCCTCGAATTCTTCTTCAGCTCTCCACTTGTTTCTTAGGAATTTGGAAAGTAATCAAAAGATGATAATTAGCAAATTCCGAGAATTTAAATGGGTACATACGATTACGCAACGTTAAATTTGTCGCACAATCATTTATATTATACAATCATCGATGGAATGCAAAATATTGAGCAAATCATTTGCGCATGAGAATGTCCCATAAAGGCCAATTGCATTAGCGTAACGATGTATTTATTGCAAGTACCGCTATCATAATAGAATGTAAAATATGTTATGGTTGACGATTTAGTATAGGCTATAATTCTCCTATTCCATCTTACCTAATAATAAGAATCAGATATCTTTCTTTCGTATCCATCAATGATATCTTTACATCATATCATTAATTCATTCTTACTATTACATTACAACACATGCTCAATTTGTATCTTGTGAAGTAATCTAATAAACTAAATAATTCACTCATTGCACTCTAAATGCATGTTGATAGCAAGGATTTACAATTTAAATTCCCTAAACGAAATTATAAATGTTAAATGTCAATTATTAGTAATTAAAAAGTGCAAATATAAGCGGTGAAAAAATGAATCATACATTTGATAGTAATGTAAAGATGATATATAAGGAAAAAAAAAAGAAAGATGGTAAAAGGAGAAAACGCAACTTTTCTTTTCGCTATCAGCAAGCCACAAATGACCGTTCAATTACCGGCCATCGTATTACAAAATAACCCACACATGTCGTCATTTCTATTCAATTTACTGGCTGCAATGATTTTCACATTTTTCTCCTCTTCAATCCTATTTCATTTCTCAAATGTGCAAATGTTCTTGTCTGCTTTTTAATTTTTAAAACTGCATGTACTTCAACTTTCTGCAACAATGATATGCACAGATCAATGCAAGGTATACGAACAAATTTGTTCTTCAAAATTCATAAAAAAAATGTTCGAAAAGTGATCATGATAGATTAAACTTACAAAATCATAGGTAGAGAGAAGTGCAAAACTTATGGGATTCGGAAGATTTGAGTAAATTAAAAAAGTTATGGGTGTAAAAATTATCACGATTTCTGAATATAATAACATTTTTGAATTAAGACTACAAATGTGATTTTATCAATTATTATGAGGCATTACATCAGCCAATTCTGTTACTAAACCAAAAAATGTTGCTGTGCAAAATAACACTCATAATATAAGAAATACATGGCAGGTACTGATCATCCTATTCCCTTCCCACAGGTTTTGTGATACAGGTACAGAAGGATAAAAGAGAAATTTCCATATCAGTGTAGTTTTTATAAACTTATTAAAATAGACGATGAAAAGAAATGTCGAAAGAAATAGTTATCTTCTTGATATAAACAGATAATCTGTTAATGATAAACAAACAACTGCTTGTAAAAGCTCTAATGAAGTTATCAGTAATATGACTCATTGAAATCCTTTATCACTAAAGGCAAATAGAACAAAAAGAAAGTGAAAGAGTTTAGCTTTTATTTAATAGTGACATATTATTTGCTACAGATATTTACTGATAGTTAAACTATCTTTATCTGGTCCGTAATACATTACTATTATTTGAATATGAATGTTTACCGGATACTGATACGTCATTCCAGAATAGATATCTCGACAACAGTTGACAATACCCGACGCTAGACGTTATTAGTGATACAGATGGCAATGCCATCTATTTTTGAAGGAGCAAGATTTTGAAATAATCACAGGAACATGCTGAATTTCTTCGCTGTTCTATTTTATCCAATTTTTATATCCTCAAAAATCATGCTTTGATTATATACTTTTTCTGTTTATAATCTTGAAAATATCGACTATAAGTTGCAGCTTAACCTATTAGAAGCATCTCATCTTGTAATCTCTAGAAGTATAGATAACCGGATGGATTATATGATTTCCGTTTGAATACTGCATCTTTTATTCAGGATACTGCCTATTTTGTATCTTTCCGGTAAGTTATTTGTTCATGTTTTTACAAAAACAATAATTATTTCCGTTAGAATAATACTTCTATTTTAATTATCAATTATTAAATTTTATTCCTTAAACAGCATTTTCCCGTAAAGCTAAAATCTCAAATGGAACTACAATAATAAAAGCATCTGAATCGCCGTAGAAAGAGCATCTCTTTATCAGAAGTAAGACAATCAACGTATTTTAATTATTACCACTCTGCTGATGATTAAAATACTTTGGTTGTTAGCAAACAGTTCGTGTAACAAAAAAATTATTCAAATTTCAATAACAAAAACTTTTCAAGACGTATCTTTGCTTTCATATAACATTTCTTATCTGACAATTTCCATCTAAAAATTTCTGAAGAAAAGTTGAATCTAAGAAATAATTTAAAACTTTTAAAGCATAAATATAGCAAAGTTTTGGGAAAAAAGATAATGTTAGAAAGTTAAACACATATTATTGTACAAAGAATCAATATTCATTCAGAAGCATTCGGTGAATTTTCTTCTGATGCGCTATATTCTCGAAAGAAGATTGAATGATGCCAGTACTTTTCGGATGCAATTATATTCCATTTCATTGACATTTGATCCGGAAAATTCCAACTTCTAACATATAATGATGGATGGTATCGTTAATTAGGTTAACTAATAGAAAGGAGTTGTTTTTGAAAAGAAGAAGATTTTTGTACAGTTACACAGAGAGAGAATGAAAAAGAAAGAATAAGATGGGTGCAAACTTTTTAAAAAAGGAAATGATGTCCCCGTAGCTTTCAATCTTCGTTCCAAGCAAAGTATCATCACCTTTATGCTAATTATGTTACAGTCATAGGCGTACACAGATACACATCTATGTAATACGACTACTGCTGCTTCAATCATAATTTCACCATTCATATCATTACATTTTTTGTTGGCTTTGAAATTGTGCAGAATGTAGGCAAAATTATTCCACAGCGAAAAGCTTGGCTTCAGAAGCTGCTGTTATCCAGGTCGATTGATTAATGTGATTCACGAGATTGTCATATCATTAGCAGTGATCTCTCTGTTTAATGTTGTATGGGTGTGTATTGAGAATATTAAAGTGCTCAAATTATTTTGATCTAAATTAAGCTTAGCTAAAAGAGAGTCAAAATGAAGTGTGATTTGTCAGAATTTTAGAATTTTTCCCAAACAATTGGAGATTTCATATGTTGTTTACGGCATCTTTAAATTTAGTTTTTGTGCATATTGTCATTTAAATATCAATTTATTTAGGAAATTCAATCGTTGAGTAGCTTTAAACTAAGCCTTTTGGATTTTATGGTATATTTGTTGATGAATGGTTTCAAAGTCATAAGCCTAAGTTCTTAAAAGCGATATATGCGATGATTTCCTTGAAAGGATTTGATTTTCTCCACAAACAAATTTTTAATGTATTAAAAAAGGAATAAAGTATGAAATTTTTATGATAGAAAATGGTATCGCAAAAAGTCTAACTAAAACTTTAATACACTGAATTATATTCCTCTCGTGATTGATCACATGCAATTAAAAATAAATTCAACTATCAAACTTTGGCAGGCTGTTTCCATCTATTTTTGCCACAATCCTGCACATTTTGCATCCATTTTGTAAAATAAATCAAAAAAAAGCAAATTTAGTTGGCAAACCCGTTCCTTCACCACATCTTTTCATTTTTCTTTTTAGCCAATTGAGCTAAAATTTTCGGTTGATAGCAAAAATCATTTAAGCTTGTGAAAACAATCTGAAATTGATTCCCAAAGTTTCCACATTCCAGACAAGGATCATACATCTAAGCAATTGTATTTGGAATAAAAATTGCTTGAAAGATGAATGTTATAGAGAGAGATGATAGTACAAATGTTGAATATTTTCACAATTAATCCATAAAAAGAGAATCTCGAAGATCACTACTATTGAACGAAGTTAATCATGATCCAAAAAAATTATAAAAAAATAAAGTTTGATGGATACAGAAAGAAACTACTTCTGTTTCATCCAAGCGTCTTTGCCTTTAAAGAGATTGTATTGACAATTGAATTACATGCTTATTTTTTATTCGAACTTGTTGATTTTCGGTTAGTCTTCCAAAAATGACAAATGTATTCAGTGCGTTTTATTTTCGAATAATTTCGAGTGATTCTAACAAAATTTTTATGTTAAGCAAGTTTCCAGAAGAGAATTGTTTTTCCATCTGTTTTTAAGTAGGAAAGAAAGGTGCATGTCGCTCAATACTATTAATGAAAGGGAAAATATTTTAAACGATGGTTTAGCAATCATACGGTGTGATCGTTACAACAAGCGGAGATGAAGGGACGACCATTTGTTGACATCGCGTTGGTTTGATAGATTCTTTTTTGATCTTAGCAAAACCTGAATAATTAATTGATCATCGATTCGATATATTGCTAAACAATTTCATGATCCCTCTCTAAAAATTCCGCAAATCCAATAAAAAAAAAAGTGTAAACTATGACTGTAAGTAACACGGCGAGTTTTGTTTGAGATCATGCAAGATTTCCTTTGTTGATAATCCCCGTCATCAAACTGAATTTGTGTTTCAACGGTTTGTCTTTCTTTTTTCCATCTAAAAATTTTCGGGAAAAGAGATGATATATCAGTCCATTACAGTTCAGATTTATCAAACTCACTGATATTAGGCGGAGAGAAGGTCAGTGGACGATTCTTTACGATCGAATTGATGCCGTACGTCATATCACTAAAGGGTATCTATAGCTCTTCAGAATGAGATAATGAAAATTCTTTTTTTTAGAAACAGAAACCAATAAGTCTTAGTAAGTGGCAAGTACAATCATTTCAGGAATATCAAGACAACAAAAGCTAAAGCAATCATAGTGATCGGATCAATAAACGCCGATATCGATATCTTGCTCAAAGTGATAAAATAATGAGACAAGATGAAATTGTCGTACAATTACTGAACAATTAGCATATTTAAAAAGAGTGCAAATCCACGCATAATTAATCGAAAAATAAAATGGTAATTTTTTAATTAAATGATTCATTCTAACAGCAAAATTCACCGCTTTGTAATGCAGTAGATTTGTTACTGTTAGAAAATAAGCTTATTTTCTAAAAATTGATTCGATTATTCAATTTTCGAGTCTTCCATCCCGTGAACAGCTATTAATGTCCTAAATTAATATGATTTCTTGATTAAATCTTAATTACAATGAAAAGTTCTTTCTTTTCTTGATGCTTTATCATAGTTACTTTATCATACATGAAGTAGCGTTATTCTCTATCATTTATTTTATAAGAAATAAAATTTTCATCCTGTTAAGTCATGTAACAACTTTTATTAGGTAAGTGATTACAACGGAGTTAAGGATGACTTAAAAAAGATATTGGAAATTTATGCAAAGGTGCAACCCTCATATGATCTATCTTCTAAAATTTCAGCTAACAACTCAAAGTAAACTACATGAACTGTTCATATTGATCTGTAGTTGTACAATTATATTTTTCCTGAACGTGCTTCCCGTAAATTTAGTCAAAATGAAAAATAAGTCATCTGTCTTCATTTTACTGTTATCAAGTTTACTTGTTAGTCGAGTGGTTATCATGAACTAAGAAATTTAAATTCTTCTGCAATCATATTATTACAGAATTGTTTTTGCTTAGTTTAGCTTATAATAACGGAAATGATAAAAATCATAGTCCCACGGTAAACAAATCGAAGACAAGAATGATCTGAACTGATAAGAATCTCTTTTTCTATGTCTTCTTAAGTCATTGGTACGCTCTGAAAGACAAAATTAATAAATGATAAAAACTTATTTTTGGCCAAATCGCCAAGTCGGGTCCACAAATAAGCAATTATCCACCTGAACAGGGCATTTGCATAATGATCATTACTTTTGGCGTGTGATTGTATGTCAATATCATTAGACTTAAACTTTTGAAGATTTTCATGAATTTCATGATCACAATTTGCTTAGGTCTATCGTCATTGTTGTTTCCTATACTTATGCTGTGATATTTATATCGATATTGTTTACTAAGAAAAATAGCTGTATTAATTTCTTTTTCTTTCTTTTTACAGCGCAAGATTTTATTCCTACTAAAACAAAGACTGAATTTTCGACTTTAATTTAAGTTTTGACTATTGAATTTAATAAAAATCATATTTATAAACTGAGTCTATTTAATTAAAATGAAATCATCTAGATGTTTCTTTCCAGTAATTTTTGCGAAAAATAAGTTTCACTTGGTTTCTATTCACTTTGGGGATCAATTAATCCCAAATCAAATAGCGCAATGCAAAGATGTCCTTTAAAAGATATCAGTTCGAATTCATTCTTACTTAGGTTAACTTATATGTACATATATGGATGAATAGAATAAAAAATTTCTAATCGAGTTTGAAAACTATTTTAAGAAAAGATTTCAGATAAAACATAAATTTAAATAGAATACAAAATTTTGGAGTGCTTTCCAGTTAATGTTATTGATTACGTTTGATCAATACTGCAGCTACCTATGAATTTTGTCAGAAAACAGAATTAAAATAATCTGACATATTTTAGAGTTTGTTTTATTTCTAGTGAATTCGAAGAAAAATATCACTCCACTATTTGACATTATCATTTAAATTATGACATTTACATAGAACAATTACTTTTCTGAATAAGCATTAGAAATTATCGGTTCAAATGACCGAAATATGAAACTAATCAAGAACCGGTATGTAGAAAATAGAACCTCCATTCGCTGTAACAAATTTCACCGATTCATATGTAATTTTGGCAGTTAATGATACGTCGCCTACATTAGTTGAGAAAACTTATTGCTTTTTCAAAAGAAAAGTGCTGTTCCTATTAAAACGTGATTTGCTCTTTTCACTTTCTTTGCTCCTTTCATGTTGTTATGTTTTCTGGTTAGAAGAAATTCATTTCTAATGCCATGTTGTAAATTCCGTATTTCTGGAATATACCTACTTAACTGATCGTTCCTATCATCAAATAAACAAAGGCTATATCGAAAACAAAAAACTCCCAGAATTCATCAGAATTTTTTTTTTTTTTTAATTGATTTTACTAATACATATTTCATCTAGAATTATAACTAGTTTTTATATCATTCATTTTCACAATAGAGATATTATAATTGTGAGAAATATTGGAAGTGTTAACAGCTGGAAATTTGATTTCTTCTCAAGCGAATAACTATCTTTCGAATTTGACCTATGACAATAATTAGAAGTAATTGAACGTATTCGAAATATTACACAAGATTTAAAATTGTAAAATTTCAAAAACTTTTAAAATGAACTATTCTTTGATTTTTTTTTTTTGGAAAAGAAGTCCAAGAGTAATCTTAATTCTCTAAACATTTCCTTTCCATTTTCATATATTTTATCAATCCGCTTTTTTTAGACAAACTACTAAAATATTATGAAAAAACTTGACTTTAATGTTTTAAAAAATGATGAAATGCATAATTACCATTCACGACAGTAAATTTTTATCTATAAAAATTACTTTTTTTTAAAATAATTTTTTGATTGTGCATTAAATAATACAATTGTCTAAAAAACATAATAAAATGAATCAGATTCAAAGCTTTTTTGTATTTTATTGCTTTTTTGATTTTTTCACTCGTTTTACTAATTTCTACAATCATATTTTTTAGCAGAAGAAAAATTAAATCAAATTTTGATCCAGTTTGCTACAAATGATTTATTTGAGTCCAAGTTTTAATCTAATTCATTTACACTTCATTTTCGTTCAGTATTTTATAATTTATTTAACTTAACTGTTCTTTCAACCGTGAATATTTTAATCATTAATATTCAGCATCAGAAAAATCATCATTTCCAGCATTACTTAATAATGAAGAAGTTATTGATTTGCTTATCGTTTCTGATAATTCCTGTGACAGCTCTAAGTATTATCGGTAGAACTCAAAGTGCGGGAATCAAGGGTACTCTCATGTGCAATAATAAACTCGCCGCTAATGTTAAAGTGAAGCTATATGATGATGATCGAGGTTTATCTTTTCGTACATTTCTTTTTAATTTCTGTTAGTACCTTTCGAACGTGCAATAGTTTCTTGTCATTTCGAAATTCAAGGCTTATTTTGCATTAAATTAATGAGATAAGCAGTTGTCTGTAGTCATTTATTTTTTGATGAAGTAAAACAGGTAAAGAGAGAGACATTTGAAAGACAACGTTGAATTGTATGAAATCAGATATGTAATTTTTAATACATCTGTACGATCATATATATGCTGAAGCTGCAATATTTTGGACCAAATTTTAGCAATGACCTTTACAAGCTCTTATCATTTTGAAAAATTTTAATCTCATCAGGTATCGACACTGACGACTTGTTAGCAGAAGGTAAGACTGATTCACAAGGACATTTCGAACTTCAAGGATATACTAACGAAATCACAACAATCGATCCAAAACTCAACGTTTATCACGACTGTGAGGATGAATTGACGGTAAATTAAACTAAGAAATTTCCAAACCAGATTGAATATCTTTATTTATTAGTAGAGGTAAAGATATTCATAAAATAAGCTTCTTGTTTTACAAATAAAGGCATACAAGTCAAATAATACCTATTGCAAGCTTAGTAGATTTTTTTCTGGAGATAATAACTAAGGAAAAATAAACCATTCATTTTGTACGAGGTTGTCGGTCAGGAAATTTAAATATTTTATTGTAGAAATTGAAATTGATGTTATAGCAGCTTGTTAGGCTCAATGAAGATTGATGAGAAATTTAATTTACTATATAAAATTTGCTTAATTTTACATCATCACTGAGACTAAGACTATTAATAGTGCGGTAAGGATTCTTTCGTTCGTAGCATTCGTACGAGGTGTAGTCTGTATTTTACAGTTTTGGAATTATTAAATTACTAGTATTCTAACAAGCTTAATATTTTATATGCAAAAATGTGTTAACCAATTCAAAGAGCTAGGTTAAGCAAAGATAAGCCGAAGAAATATCATATCCAACTAAATTAATTATGCAATAATTAATGTTTCTGTTAATTTTTTTGTTTTTCCTTTGCTCGTAATCTTTGCTTTCCTCACAACTATCTGTCACATTTAAATAACTCCGGCTCTTTGAACAAAATTCTAAAACATTTGCTTTTAGCCATGCCAGCGTAAAATCACGATCTATATACCGGATACGTATATTTCATCGGGAAAAAAACCAAAGACGATTTATGATGCTGGAACAATTCAACTGGCTGGAAAGTTTAAAGGCGAAACACGTGATTGCCTCAATTAATTATAGATTAAAACAAAAGAATTATTTTAAAATCAGTTTTATTATTGGCTTCATTTGAGTTGCTTACTGACTTGATTTATAATTTGATTTGATCTGAATGCTTAAAGTAAACATTATATAAAATTTTGCTTGCTGCATGAAAATTGTATTATTTTTTATATAGAAGATGTTTAATTCTCTTCCATAGAAAAGACTGTCAGGAAAAATAAAGAATAGAAAAGGAAAAACTGATATCGTAAAGGGAAATGATTAGACTCTAAACTGGAACAAGGTAATCATTTCAGCTATTTTATATATAATATGTAATTTACTTAATGTTTTGTACTTAAAATCAATAAAATCGTATATTGCTGTCCACTCTTCGAACAATAATTGCAAATCCGGTCATGCAGAAGAGAAATTATAAGTGCATGCGGTCATTTAAGTGAAAAAAAAAAAGATTATTTACTTGAAAAAGTCAGTATTGTATTTTTTCTGGTAAAGGGAATACACTACAAGAGAGAATATCCGGTTGAAATGGACTTGTCCATACACATTATAATAATATGCATAACCGATTTAGTAATAAAAATATCAATATGAATCTCGTAAAGAATCTCCTCTCAAAAAAAAAATCAAATTAACACCAATTGAATGTAAAACTTCACGGTTTAAGTTTGATCTTGAAGATAGAGGAACCATCGAGATCCAAAATTAAGGGAAAGGAAGATGGAGTACGATTGGACGATATATGTCTCAAGTAGCAATTAGAACAAAGTTTTTGAGTACTCGTTTCATTAGTCACTGTGTTCAAACAGATAGATCTCCACGAAATCTATGCAAAATACAAGTATGTAGTTACGTAGATCAAGTCTTAATGTTTTATTAAGCTGAGAA
>JABVXV010000741.1:0-11222 GCA_013365325.1 Dipetalonema caudispina
TTTTTTTTTTTTTTTTTTTTTTTTTTTTTTTTTTTTTTTTTTTTTTTTTTTTTTTTTTTTTTTTTTTTTTTTTTTTTTTTTTTTTTTTTTTTTTTTTTTTTTTTTTTTTTTTTTTTTTTAATTTTTTTTTTTTTTCATAACTTATAATTTTTTTCTTTTTTTTCTTTTCTACAATATATATATTATAAAAGATATATAATTTTTTATGGGAAGAATGAGAAAATGAAAGATGGGAAAAAAAAAAAAAAGGAATTTTGAAGAACACTTGAAAATGTTAATCTTTCATGCTCATATTTGAAATAGGAAAAAATAAGAAGAAGAAAGAAAAAATATGTGCTACTAAAAACAAACAAAATAGATAGGACAGTTATAGATGTGACGATAAAATGCAAATATTTCTAATAAATGTCGCATTCATTCACAATTATTAATAGGAAAATTTTGATGGTAGAAAATATTTTTTATTTTTTGTCATTTTTTTTATTTGTCTTTAATCATAAAATATATGTACAAATTTTTTTGTTTATTGATAAATTATGATTTAAAAAAAAAAAAAAAAAAAATGAATTTTTACAATAAATAATGTTATAGAAATTAAATAATGAAATAGGGATAGGATAATGTGAAAAAGAATTCGTTTATTTTTTGATAAATTTCAAAATTATAAAAAAAAAAAATAATGAATTTTTCAAATATTTGGGCAAAAAAAAATTGAAAAATTATAAATTAAACTTAACATTTATATATGTAATGAAAAGATGAAAAAAAAAAATAAATAAATGAGGAAAAAAAAAATTAAATTTTAATTACCTTACAACGTAAATTTTTTTCTTCATCAATAGCAAGTTATTATTTAGAGTGTGAAATTAAAAGAAATAATTAGCGACGAATAATTTTTAAGGATAATTTTCTTTTCTTCGCTATTTAAATTTTCATATTTTCAGATAAATGCATATCTTCATGTAAACTTAAAAATTTTTTTTTTTTTATTTTCAAAAGTAAAACTTATTATCAGTCAGATGTACTTCATGCAACAAAACTATTATCAATATTCATGTTTTATGCTTCTTTGAAAAAGCTAAGATAAATAATTCATTAGTTAGTTATTTTTAATTCAAAATTTTTTTTTCATCCTTCTGAGAACCATTATCTATTTATATCGCTGAATTGTAAAAATCTCAAACATCAACATATAAGTAAGATATGTTGTAATTTTATAAAAATAACAAAATTCAAATTCAAAAATTATTGTCAAAAAAGAAGGAAGTTAAAAAAAATTGATTCTTTTTCAAGTATAATTTTTATTAAATAATTGTCTAAGTACTATTAATCAAGGTATGTATTTTACTAGCTGTCTTTTTGAATTAAAAGTTTTTTTTTTTTTTTCTCCTACCTAAAAACTGTTATCCATTTCAAATTTCTAATATTGCTACAAGTTCAAATGTAAAATACCACCATCATATTATCACATAAATAAGTGATGGATAATTTTACAATCATCATAAATTCAAATTACAGTTATAAAAGGTAAAAACTGACAATGACATCTTTTTTGCTAGAAAAAAAAAAAACGTTAGCTAATTTTTAATAATTATATCGCAAACGATTTATTTAAATTATTTATTTAGTACAAAAAAAAAAAAATTTTTTTTCATTCTTATTAGCTATTGAAATATTAAATTATTAAGTTTTCTCTTTTCTTCTTTTTCATAAATAATTTTAAAAGAAGGAAAAAAAAAAAAGACATTTCCTTTTCATTTGTTTTTGCTAGTTTAATAATAAAATGGATAGCTTGCAAATAGGAAAAGTAAATGAAAAATTTTCCTACAATAACATTCTGACTAAGTGATAAATTAAATGGAATGAGTTGACAATTGTCAACTAAAAAAAAAAAAAAAAAAGCTACTTTTAATGTGATTAATTACTAGTTGTTTCCGGTACATATATTTTTTATCTTGCAATCAGGAAATACAAAAATAATAAAAGGCTGGAATTAATTGCTAATTAATAACTTTAGTTAGTTATTTACAAAATATAGCAAAAAGTTTATTGATGATTTATTTATTAATTTATGCTATAATTGTAATTATTGGAGTAATTTAAAATTTTTGTAAAAAATATGACGCATAGGAAATTTTAGATCATTCTTCTATACATAAATTATCTATATATATATATATGAAAACTTGAATTGTACTGCATTATCACTTATTTGATCAACATCAAAAAATTATAATTATTTTGATTTTTTTTTTCTTTTTTTTGTTCAAATATGATCAATGACCAATATAATGGTCGTATATAATCAATTAAAAAAAAAAATCAAAATACACTTAAAATCAATTAATAGTTATTTTTCTGTTAGTAGTTTAATCATTTTTTGTTCTTTCGCTTTTTAACTAAAGTGGGAAATAAAAGAAAATTATCGCATTAAAAACAGAAAAGAACTGAAGAATGATTTAAGTTTGAATTTTAATAGATTAATAATTTAAAATAGAATATGAATTGTAGCAGTTATGATTATTTTCATTGCGTAGCCAGCTAATAAAAGTTAAACAAAATAAAATATTATGCAAAAATAATTGAAGTTGTAAATAAAGAAGGAAAGAATTGGTTATTTTTGTTTTTTTTTTTTCCAATGAATAAAGTTTTTCTGTTGAATTTGCTTTTTTTTTTTTAATAAAATAAAATAAACTGGAAAAGTTGTTGTATTTATTATTGGATCACAAAATAGTTTAAAATATCTTTGGTAATATATTATTACAATTAATGAAATTAATATATATGTCATATTAAGGTATATCGGAAATAATGCATAAAGGTATGGAAAAGCAAAAGGAACAGAAATATGCTTAAATTAGTTAGCAACTTAATTTTTTAAAATTTTGACTTTCTGTTGATTAGACATGTAGTGATTGAAATTGAAATTGAACTTGAATGGAACATTTTGCAATTATAAGTCTTGCTTTGTGAAATTTAAATCAACTATTTCATAATATATTTTATATTGAACTATTTCATAATATATTTTATATTGATCAACAAATTCTGATTAATTTTTTATAACTTGAACAAATCACTTTTCATTGTAGTTATCAGTTAATTGTTGCTATTATCGTTATCACTAACACCATTACTGTTATCAGAAAAAAAAAAGCTATTACAAAAAAAATTTTCACATTACATTAAGATCATTTAATTACTGTAAAAGTTGACACATGAAATTATTTCTAATTAGTTTAATTAATTAATTTAGTTTAGAGAGTTAGAAAAAATTATTACAATGGTATTTCATTTTATATGATAAGAGAAATGATTTCCTATGTGACAAATTCAAGAGTATATATGTTTGATTTCATTTTAAAAATTAATTTTAATTAAAATTCTAGAATTACATATAAAACAGATGGAAAATTTTTTTAAAAATTTGATGCTAGAAAAAAATTAATATGATAGTAAAAATTTCAAATTAATTCAGAGTTTATTTTCTTCTTTTTCACATTCAAGTACAAACACTTTAATAATAGCAATAAATTCGTCAAAAATCTCTTCCTCCTCCTTCCATCCTCATTTATCCCATTCTTATTTCTTTAACTAAGATGAGGAGGATAGGTAGATGAAAGATGTAAAAGAATAAACTATTCCGATATTCCGATATTTCAGTATCTGCTACCTGCTGTACTTTTTTATCTCTTCATTTATAACAAAAAATTAGCGTAAATTTCAATAAAGATGACTAACGATATCCTCTGAGAGCTTTTGTTATAATTGTTTACTTTTTTTCCAAATTAAAAAAAAAAAAAAACGAAAAAAAAAGAGAAAGAATAAAACCGAAAAGAAAAGAAGGAGAAAGAGAGGGAGAGTGAGAAAGAGATGAGTAAATTTTGGAATATAATAAAAAAAAAAATTTGTTACGATTTAATCTTTCATTAAACCTTAATTCTAAATTAAATTTATTGGTTAAAATATGTTCCCCAACATGACAATAATTTAAAATATGTATTTCATATATTTTTTGAATAAAATAGAGAAAAAAAAAATGATTTTCTCTTTTCATATATTTATAAATATAATTTGATCAACTTATTCTACACACATTTATATATATATATGTATAGAATAGGCCTTAGATAAGAATAGATGAACTTTTTATTCGACATTAGCTTACATTCATTTTTATAGCCAACCCATTTTTCTTTGCTATTTCAGCGTGAACTTTCTTTTTTTCTTTTTTTTTTTTCTTTTTTTTATGCTTATTTCTTTTTATAGCAAATATACCAACTTCCGCTTTCTTTTCGATACTTTTATTCAACAAAAAGAATGTGACGAAAATTTATTTATCAAATTTTCTTTGGATATATTACAACATTTATGCATAAATAATATCATTGTAATGGGCTAATTAGGCGATTATATCACAATTTTGTTACATTTTCTTCTCATTTTTCCTTCCTTTTTTTTTTTTTCTTTCTCAAATTTTTATTTTTAGTTATAATTTAAAAATCTTTTATTTTTTCATTTTTCTCTTTTTTTCTTTTTTGATTTTATTTTTGATAAAACTTTAAAATTTGGTATCACACAAAAAAGGCATTAATTTATTTACTTTTTAACCATATGCATACACTATGGAAATTAATTTGAAAGAACCGATTGATTTGTCAATTAATAAATTACTTGATATTGGAACATTATTATGTTACCAACCAAAATATGTTATAAAAATATGTTAATTCTTTTACATAATTTATTCCAAATTTGATCATAATGCTAAAAAAAAAAAAAAAAAATTACCAATTAGTCTTAACAAATAATAAATTTGTTTAACACATACCTATCAGATTCTTATCCTTACTTTTGTTGAGGAAAACATGGTAGTTAAGTGCTAATTAGCATCAAACTTTAAAAAGTTTTCAATTCAAATTTGCAAAAATTCACATTTAGATAATTAAATAGTGTTTTTGAGAATTTTAGCAGTTTTGTTATTCGTAATGCTTGTATGAATAAAAATAAATCCTACTCTCATTATTGTTATTCTCATCCTTATTTGCTGTTATTGCTATATTATTATTATTATTATTATTATTATTATTATTATTATTATTATTATTATTATTATTATTATTATTATTATTATTATGATTAATTATTATTATTATTATTATTATTATTATTATTATTATTATTATTATTATTATTATTATTATTATTATTATTATTACTATTATTATCATTATTATTATTGTTATAATTATTATTGTTATTATCATTATTGTTATTATTATTATTATTTTATTAATATTATTATTATTGTCATTATCATTATTATTACTTTTATTATTATTATTATTATTACTATTATTATCATTATCATTATTGTTATTATTATTTAGTATTACTATTGTTACTATTATTATTAATTCTTGCAGCTATACATGGGGTTTGTAAATTTCTAGAATTTATTCTATCCGAAAGTTCAAATTGAACTAATTAATAAAAGCTAGTTCCACTTAGAATTTTAAAGCTTACATGTTCAAATTATTTGTGTTCGAATTCATACATTAGGAATACTTACGTTTGAAATTTCAAATTTTTATATACCAATATTTCGAAGCTATTGTTCTTTAATCATTTTTTATTATAATTAAACTTAAAATATTTCATTTTACAGCGTTCAAAAATTAAATTTTAATATTGTCAATGGAGGAAGTAAACGGTAGTAGTCATAGCTATCAGCGACAATCTGCATAGGTGTCAATCGATCAGGTTGTTATTGGCAATATTCATCATCAAGTATTCCACTGAATGCTTCTTCCTCACTATTACAAATCCTCCTCAATCGTTCCGTTAATCGGATTCAACCACTTAAATTATTTTCCTTTACTACTATCGATATTGTCATTTGCTGTTATTATCTGGTAAGTAGAATTTTTCACTCTCCCTCTCTCTCTCTCTCTCAAGAAAAAAACAAAGAAAAAGAAAAAAAAAAAAAATGAAATGAGAAGAGTTTTATTTTGATCATTTTAAAATAGCAAATTTATTTCTTTTTTTTTTTTTTTATTTTTCAAGCTAATATCATTATTTTCTAGTACCTAAATGAATTGATGTCGAAATAAAGGAATTGTTATGTGTGCTGGTAGTTGATAAAATTTCTCTCTTCTTTTTCTGCAAATTTAAAATGCGTGAAATTTTATGCATGGCTGAATATTGTCACATAAAATTTCAATATTACTGCAGTACTTTTGCATACATTTTGAAATTAATTTGACTATACCCTAAAAGTATTTAATAAAAATTATATGAAAGAAATTTGGATGCAATTTATGGATTTCATTGCAAATAATTTCAATTTTAAAAGTTTTTTAAATTAATGTTCAAAAATAAATTATTTTTACCTGATGCTTAAAAGTTAAAAAAAAAAAAAAAAAAAAAAAACAAATTTTGGCTGAATAAGTGTTATAAATATGTTTCAAACATAGTTATAACAACGCATATATTATATATGTATATCAAATAGCAATTCAAAAAATATTTGTTAATTGTAAAAAGGAAAAAATTAACTTGAACTTTAAATTATTTTCATTTATCAAAATGATTTAGTTGAGAAATCATTGATTGCTTTTTTATAAATCAGAAAAATGCATGAGGAAATCTTTTTTTTTTTTTTTTTGTAATTCAATGAAATTCATAGTATTCAAAAAAAAAAAAAAGAACTTGTAAATTTTAATAGATAATCATTTAAAATATCGAATATTGAATAATTTTTTTTTTTTTTTGTAGTGGAACAAAAGCATCAACAGATACTGATATTATCAATAAATTACTTGGAAAAGGATATGATTGGAGAGTACGACCACCAGGGACAAATCTTAGTATTACAGGTAATATTATTATTAATTCCATTTGAAATTAAAGTTTATTTTTATTTAAATTCCATAATTTTTGCTTAGTAAAACAAATTTCTTTCATACAGTAATATTTAAAAGAGTATTAATAATTATGATAATATCTGTGATATATTATACTTTACAAATAAATTTTGCATATTAATCAATAACTAATACTTACAAATATACTTGAAATAAATAATTTTTGTAATTTAAAAAAAAGTTTTTTCCCCTCTCTCACTCCAACTTTTCTTATCAATTTCAATTTTATTTTACTGCAATCGTTTTATTTTATACGTTATAAATTACTTTTAAATTTGCTTACTAATTAAACAATTTTAAGGTGGCCACGGACCTGTCGTTGTTTCCGTTAATATGCTAATACGAAGGTTCAATATTTTTTCTCTTTTTCTTTGTTATTTAAAAATATTTTTAAATTTAAATTGGTATTATAATTATATAATTGTTAGTAATTAGTATTGTAATTATATATCGAGTAGTAATAAAAATGTATGTTATTTTCCAGCATATCAAAAATTGATGATGTAAATATGGAGTATAGTGTTCAGATGACATTTCGAGAAAGTTGGGTAGATGGACGATTAGCATTTGGATATCCGCGTGATAATGCACCTGATTTTGTTATCCTAACAGCCGGACAGCAAATTTGGATGCCGGATTCATTTTTTCAGGTTGTATAATATTTTAATTAAAAGCTTTGATAGAGGAAAAATAAATTTACTAATTACTAAATATACAAATTTTCTACACTACTAATAATAATTAATAAAGTAATTATTATTCAGTACAAATAAAATCATTGTATGAAATGTTTCTTGTAATATATTCAATTAATGATAAGATTTGAAAGGTTACTGAGAATTACAATCAAATTTAATTACGAAATAAAAATTTTTAAATTAAAAATTTAACTTTATAGAATGAAAAGCATGCTCAACGTCATATGATTGATAAGCCAAATGTTCTTATTCGTGTACATAAAGATGGTACTATATTGTATAGTGTTAGAATATCACTTGTATTATCATGTCCAATGCATTTACAGGTAATATTTTAAAATTATTTCTGAAAAGAAATTAAAAAATTTTTAAAAGATTTCATATATATATATAAACGTTTGGTGATTAATTCAAAAATTTTACAAATTTTTGAATTAAATTTTTAATTGATAATAGCAATAATAATAATAAATTATTACAGTATTATCCAATGGATATTCAAACGTGCCTTATTGATCTTGCCTCTTATGCATATACAACAGATGATATTGGTACAATATTAACTTAAGCATAGTATTAAAATAAAATATCAATTAAGATAAAATAAATTTTAATATAAATTTAATTATAACAATCTGAAATACAGTCATATTTTTAATTTTACTAATATACATTACAATTTATTTAAATTTTTCGTAAAAAATTACATGATGATTTCTTAAAAAATATCTCTAATATTTCACTTATCATTTTTTTTTTTTTTTTTTTAGGGAATGGTAGAATTTTTAATTAATTGCAAAAAAAAAAAAAAACTGTGATAAATCAATAAATATATCTGTACATAATCTAAAGATAAATTTATATTTCAAATATTAACAAAAGATATATTAATAAATAACTTAGAAATTATATCCTAATTTTATCTAATCAATAATAGATGTAAGAAATGATGTATTTTCAATAAACATTTTTTCGACATTGAAGCATTTAAAATATTGAGGAAAATATTAAATCAAATTGTTTAATTTTTTTTTTTTCTTTTTCTCTTTTTTTTTTTTTTTTTTTTCAGAATATGTTTGGAAGAGTAAAGATCCGGTCCAATTAAAAGAAGGTTTACATTCATCATTACCAAGTTTTCAACTTAGTAATGTTACAACAACATTTTGTACAAGTAAAACTAACACTGGTACTTATTCATGCTTACGTACTGTATTAGAACTAAGACGACAATTCAGGTTAAATTACAATTATTATTTTAAATTTTAATCTTAAACTTTCAAAAAAAAAGAAGGGAAGGAAGAGATAAAATTACTTATTTTGATATTGTTCTATTTCGAAGCATTGCTAATTTTGTTTAATTTTTTTTTGCATTAATTTAATTGAAATTATTAGTTTATCAAATAAGTCCGGAATAATTCGATTTGTAAACTTTAATGCATTTGAAGGAATTATTCGTTTAATATTAGCAAAAATTCAAATAATTTAAATATTTTACATTTAGCAATCTTTTTAATATTTCTATAATTATCGAAAAGTTTTTCCTTTTTCATTTTTCCAATGCAATTTTCATCAGTGAAAATAAAAAAAAAAAACAAAATAATAAAAAGATATGATATTTTATTAGGAAATATTACCTCTCCTGTGGAGAAGTAAAATTAAGAATTGATAATTTTAATAAAATTTAGCATCGAATGCAACATTCAATTGCTCTGCCCTTTAAAACTTTAAAATTTCAACTTAAGATGGAAAACAATGTTCATACATGCATACATAAACATGCATGTACAGAGCATTCGTTATGTTGAAATTTGTTAATTATTTGAAATTTAAATAATTGAAATAAATAAAAAGTAGTATGGTTAATTTATAGCTATTACTTATTACAATTATATGTACCAAGTTCGATGCTTGTTATCGTTTCGTGGGTATCATTTTGGTTAGATCGTACCGCAATACCAGCTCGTGTCACATTAGGTGTCACCACTTTGCTCACCATGACCACTCAGGTTTCAATTTTGTAATTTTTTTGTAAATTTTTTGGTTTATATACAGGTCAATTAAATTTTAATTGATTATTTTAGCATTGTTTTGATACGGTTTTAATTGAAAAAAAACATAAACTCGATTCCTGATTATTTAATTTGATTCATTATTTTAATTGTTAATTTCAAATCATCACTGTACTACTTTGTTGGTGCATACATTGCATAATTATATGTTATTCTCAAAAAATTCATAAAATAAAATTTTATTGAATCTCCTAAAAATGACAAGAGGAAGTTTGGTAAATTTTGTTCATTTAAACATAATTTAGCAAAAAAAAAAAACAACATTTTCAATTGTTTATTTGATGGTCAAAAAGGCTTACTAAACTTTTATGTAATAAATTAATTTTCAATTCTTAAAAAATTTATCATCCATTAATATCATCGAAAAAATTTTCTGATTTTTAGGCTTCTGGAATCAATGCCAAATTGCCACCTGTATCATATACAAAAGCTATTGATGTATGGATTGGTGGTAAGCAATTTAATTGATTTCGAAAAATTCGAAATTCATATTATCATAGTTATTAGTTGTAAAATAAAAAAGTTCCATTTAATTTAATGAATTAATTTCTTAAGCTTTTTTATGAAACTTTTCTTTTAATGTTTCAAAATTGTTTAAATTATGAATTGTATTGTCATTCAATATCTTATGTTTGGTTAATAATGTTATATTGTGACGTCTTACGTGAAGATTACACGCAAAATTTTACATGAAACTTCCAATGATACCAATATGATATCATTAAGTTAATCTATTTCATTGCACTTATCTTCACACAAATTTTATTCATTCGTTTTTTTTTTTCTCATTCCTAATACATTTGAATAATATCTTTCTAAAAAATCTTTTCCATTTAATTATTGCAGAATTATCATTATTTTTCACACTATTCTTTTCTCTTTTCACCCTTCCTCTCTCTCTCTCTTTCTGTCTTAGATTTATAATAATTTATTATTGAATAATAAGAGGAATAAAAAGTAAAAAGTTATAATTATTATAGCATGTCTCACTTTTATTTTTGGAGCTTTGTTGGAATTTGCTTGGGTTACATATATGTCATCACGAAATCATAGCACAAGTTTGTTTATTTGTTTGTTTGTTTGTTTATTTTTCATCTCCATTTAAAAATTATTTCAAGAAAAAATAAAAATTTCACATTTATTTATTAATTATTATCGTAATTATATTCTATGCTTATTTCAAAATATTTTCAAAATTGAAAAAAAAAAAAAAATTCTTCATCACCTCAATTATTTGATTATGTTGATTGCTTGATGTTGTAAACAAAATATTTCTGATTGCATAAAATGATTCAATTCATTTTACGTTATGAAAAAATTTTATATACTATGTTGACAATGATTAGTAATGCAAATTAGCAGATGTTTAAGTAATGAAGAAATGTAATAATAACAATAATAATCATAAAACAATAATAATAATAATAATAATAGTAATAATAATAATAATAATAATAATAATAATAATAATAATAATAATAATAATAATAATAATAATAATAATAATAATAATAATAATAATAATAATA
>JABVXV010000742.1:0-11205 GCA_013365325.1 Dipetalonema caudispina
ATATTAACATACCATTCTCAAGCTCCAGAGCTCTTGTCCAACAATTCTTATCAACGATTTTTTCGCCCTTCAGTGATGCTAACAGTCTGGAACAGAATAAAATGACTATAGTTGAAAGTATCTGCCAACAATAACAAATCGCCTTTTCTTAACACAACAAAAGCTAGATAATAGTGTGAATATTTCAGCTATTCTTAACCCACAAAATTAAAGTGAAGAATTCACTAATACATCACAAGCCTACAAATCATTTATATCAGAAAACAACAACTTGGAAATGATTAGCTGCCGGTGTAATCTGGCTGAATTAT
This sequence comes from Dipetalonema caudispina, assembly GCA_013365325.1. Classification (NCBI taxonomy): domain Eukaryota; kingdom Metazoa; phylum Nematoda; class Chromadorea; order Rhabditida; family Onchocercidae; genus Dipetalonema; species Dipetalonema caudispina. The sequence continues at coordinate 312 of JABVXV010000742.1, forward strand.
CATCCGCATTTCTACATATGCGCTGCATTCTTAAAAAACTTTCGACTGCCATCTGAAATTTCAAACACACTGCAGTTTATTACAACTTTTTAAAGCTCTTCCTCAAAAACTTCCTTTAAAAAATTTAAAGCTAAAAACACTTACTTCTTCTATTGCTTCACAGATGTCGACATTACAGAAGCTCTTGGAACAAAACAAAAGTGCATGCCGACAAAGGTTAAGTTCATTTTCATGCCTTACAGCATATTGTCGCACGAAGTTTACATCTTTTGGGCACGACTGAGGTACGACCATCGCAAAATCTTCCTAAGAACAAATGAATACAGAAGTAAAGTTTGAAAAAACAGAAGGAAAATTTTCAGAATTGAAACGAAAACAATTTAGATCCAGTGGCAATCTGACAATATTAATTTTATAGTCCAGTAGATGATCCTCATTTTGAATGGTAACTTTACTTCCCTAATGATTTACAGTCAATCGTTTCTAATTTAGATTTGCATCCAAATTCAACAAATGCGATGCAACGAAAAAATACCTGGCCAAAGAAACATTTTTCACCGCTCAGAACAAGTACATTTATGCTAGATTCTATTTCCACCGTTTGATATGGATAAATGAACGGTATCTTTCGATTAGACATAAAATTTTTGATCAAATTGTAGTTCTCACGTCCTACAAAGAATCAAGATATTTATAAGAGTCGCAAACAATGTATCTGTTCTATCAGAATAGAACTATTTAGGACTTAAAAGTTCAAAATCTGAAAGCTGAAGAAAAAATCGTATTCATTCCAGAGAGCAATGAGAAAACTATCCAGCGTATATTGAATATAAATAACACTTCCTAGAAAAAAGATGATCACGTTGATCTCCATCTCTTCAACAACATTCAGTTTTCTGGTTCCACTTGCTTTAATTTAGTGCAACAGGTGTTTAATTCAATTTTTTTCGAGAGGAAGAACTCATGAAGGAATGAGTGATTGCGCCGTCGTTTTACAAAATTTATCATAATTTCGCTCGCCTTTCAACAAGACAAAAAAATGTTAATTGTAACCTTGTTCAATTCTTTACTAGAAAAAAATAAGAAAGTTACACCTAATTTGTACGATGTAAAGCATGGCTAATAGGCAAAATGCGGTTAAAACAAGTATAAAGTCCAAGCAATTTGGTAAAAAAAATACCTTTTTTAGTAAGCAATAGGCTTTCCGGTGATAATTTAGTTTCATCGATGATGATCAAAGTATTGTCAGCTACTTGCAGCAAACCTTGTTCGAAACCGCTTTGAGGTTTCTCATATGACGCCCACGACTCTTCCATCGTTTTCTGCATTACTTCGATGACATGAACCTGCAATTCATTCTTCAACTTTCCGAGCATTTTCGCAATCGATTTAGAATCTGCAGTATTAAAAATGATATTTGCAAATCACTACGAATAGAAAACAGAAATTTTCGGTCTCGCCACAGATTTTTCATCCCTGTGAAACAGAGGTATTTCAGGAGTATTTAAGTTCATCAACATTTCAATCATTGTTTGATAAGGAATGGTATGATTAAGAGCCAAACTTTACAGCATTTCTGTGATGTCACTTCACAGCGTAACAGAGTAATACTTTAGTGTTAATAACTGGAGTATTTAACAGACAGCCAAAACTAACAACTGAAACAAATACATGTAGGCATTGCTATTTTCAGAAGCGCATCTATAAATAATCAAAAAGAGAAAAAGCTAAACATACTTTTGGCATGAAAAGTTTGATCATTTCAACTATCAGTTTGCTGTTATATACCTTTTTTATCGTATAAGGAAAGGTATATTCCACCGATTTCGGTGGTTGGGAGTATCTGAAATCAAACTAAAATAATATGTTATTTTAAGCAATAACGACTTCTTTAGCAAATTAAAAGGAATTAGAAGAGAATAACTTACTGTGAAATGAACAACTGACAGGCTAGAGACTGCGCAATAAGTTTACTTTCGAAGAGTTGTTCGAAAGCATAAATCAATGATTCGAACCCTTGCATGCACTTATATTTTAGTACCTATAAAATTGTTTACAAAGAGATTGCAACTTTCTTTAGAGTTTCTCCTATGAATTCAATTTTCTGCAGTTAAACATAACGAGAATTCGACGAAAACCGCACGTGTAATTAATCAAGCATTTATACCCAATTTCTTAAGTTTATAATGAAATTTAAAGTCTGGAGTTTAAAAAATACTTCTGGATGAGATGATGACACAATATCGTGATGTTTTACTGGTTCGTAGTGAATAACATGTAATGACATTTTGCTCAATGAACTTTCTGTATTTGTAACATCATCATCCTCCCTGAAAAAAGGCTTAGGAACCTTTACTACTAAAAAAATAATAAAAGATAGAAACAGACAAAGAAAAAAACGGCAAAGATCACCTTAGCAATACTTTGTCGGATAATTCAATCATTCCTGGGTTGAAATTTGTAAGTGACAAATTAGCAAACATTCGAACTGTTAGAAACGAAATCACTTACTCAACTCTCATTTCAGCTAAGTCGAAAATGCCATACAAATCAAGCACAACATTTGGTTTAAAATTTTCACTTTCCTCATCATAAAACTGAAAAGATAATTTTTACAGGAATATTCTCAGCATTTTACGACATGCCTTCCATCATATGCAAATTACAAATTTAGCATTTGGGAAATTCACTTGGGGAATATTACCAAGTAAAATTTTCAATGATTTTAGATGGTGTAAAGTAATTTACCAGAGCACAAGTTCTCGATTCTTCATTTTTGAGCAGCACCTCTGTGCATCTCTGATAATTTTCACCTAAAAATTTTGGCATTACTACGGTTAAAAACAGTGAAATCCTTTCCATGCATTCTTTGTCGTTCTGTGGAGCTTTATCACCAAAGATGTTCAAGAAAGACTATGACATGAAAAAGCGAAGTCAGATAATATGGCAACTGAGGAATAAACCTTGATAGTGAATGATTCCTATGAATGTAGCCAGCAAACTGTTTAAACTAGGAAGAATTAAATATTTTATTGCTTCAAATATGGCTAAATATTAACCTAGAAAACTCGCTAAGTACCAATCTGTGATTCCTCTTTCTGGTACCAAAATGTACGCGTTTCGGCGAGTCATACCTTTCGTTTCTTTGATATTCTAAAAATAAAACATTTCATTTTCGAAAATGGAAAATCCATGAATAAAAGCAGAATTAATGCAAATTTCCACAAAGCAAATTCAAAAAATTCAAATTAAAACTATGCAAGGATAATAAACAATGGTAACTTGAGGAAAATCAAAAGATTAATCTAACTGAACAGTTAATGCGATTCCTCAAAATTCCACAAACTGTACGAGTAACGCCATCTTCTTCTTCCGTAATTACCGCATTCAATGAGAATACTGTTTGCATTCCATTAAGAATCATTCCACGCATCCGAACCAAATCACCATGCTCCACGTGATCCGTATGGAGACATTTCCAATTCTGAAGAAAGTTTAAAAACAAAGAAAAATCCCAACAATCCCTTTCCTTTCTTATTATACATCCTACCTATATCAATTTAACCCAACTTTAATCATCAATCGATTCAGTGTTTACAGATGAAACGTTCAACAACTTGTATTAAATATATAATACATTAATACTATATATTTCCCATCAGTGCATCAACATACAATTTCGTAACTACGAATAAGAATTGTTAATTGATGAAAGTCAATAACGACATCTTCATTCAAATTATCCTTCAACATTTACCTTGAACTCATCCTTGTATTTCTCCTTTAGTTTTGTAATTAGCTTACATGGATCCTTCGTGTATTCTTCAACATTCTCTGCAACAATTATTTTCAGTTTGTCCAAATTAAACTTTTGACAGAAATGTTTACTACAACTCTTAGAAACTTGAATATGTGAATCTAATCTCATGAATAAATCTCATGATTAATTAGCATCACCTAATTAAAATATCCAAATAAAAATAAATTTTATTTGCTTTTATTTGAATGTTTATAATGAAGGAATGAGTGTCAAATTCAATTCAGTAAACATTTTGTCCTCCCTTTACTCAAATTAAAATTCAAAGACGTAAATATAAATAATTTTAGCAATTCAAATTCAAATTTGTTAAATCTTTTCCAACATGAAATTAACTACAGAAGAGGGAAATATTTGGTAAGTGAAAAAACCGTACATAAATCCAGTAATAAATGTTGAAATTCAAGATATTAACGTTAAAACTAAGCAGTTCGGAGAAATGATTTATAATGTACAAAGAGGTAACAGGGAGAGAAACAGAGAGAGAATGGTAAAAAACAGGAGAGGAAATTAATCAATTAATCAAGTCAATGAAATTAACCGAAAAATATGTTATCCACTTCGTTGTATATGCTTTCCTCATTACTTTTCTGTGATCCTTTTGAACAGCCATTTCGAACAGTGAAATTTTCATCTTGTATTTTTATATTTGTAGAATTCTGCGAATGGTTCAAATTCTGGTTCTCATTGTCTCCCATTTTCCAAAAAGAAGGGGGGGAAAAAAAAAGTAGCTGAAAATATAATTAACACAAAACAGTAAGATATGAGGTGTTAATTCTTCCTCATTTAACTACTTCACCCAGTGAAAGTTGAGAAAGTCTGTAAATAAGAGTTGATCGTACTAATCGCTTAAGAAGAAATCAACAAAAATAAACATTGCAACATTGTAGTTACATCAATTATATCGCAACGATATTATCATTTTATTTTTATATATCAGTAACAATGTATCCTTATTAAATAGTCATATGTAAATTAAATATTCATTGAAATTAATTGAAAACGTGAAAATTTCACGATTTCATCAATGCTAATGAAATAGACAGCTTAGTTCTTATTATTTTATTAACCTTAGCGATGAAGTTTCGTTTACCGTTAAGGTTAATGAAAGGTCAAAAACGAATTCTAATGTCAAACATAGCTAAAAGTTCAATTTGAAATTCTCATTTCACCACCTGACGCAAAGGGTCTTTTTGAAAAATCTCATCCCAATCAGAATTTGTCAACATTGATTGAACCATTTCTCCTCTCTTTCTTCATTGTCATATTCTCTCTTTTCACATGTTTTTTTTCCTCTCTCTCTCCTCTTTCTTTTTTTGTCTTTTTTTTTCCTGTAAATTTAAAAATGAAAAATTAATTCTCAAAATTTTCACACATGTACAAAAAAAAAAAAAAAAAGAAAAAAACAGTTCTGAAAATGATTTATTATTTTTAGATCCGAAAAATAACTATAGTTATCTATTATTTACTAAAATACTGAATGATTCAATTGATAGGATATATTTACATTGAATAATAAAAAAAAAAATATTGATATCCTTTACATTGCATATTCTTTTATTCTTGATGTTTATTTTAGAAAATACATCAAAATTACATTTGTTTGTTTTTGTTTAATTATCATAAGTTTTGTTTGCTTTAGGCTATATGTAGCAAATATTACATTTTTGTACATTCAATAGATGTTTGTTTTCAAAATTTATTTGTTATTTTGAATGGTAGCAATTTTTCTAATAAGACATTTTATTTTGCTTTTTCCTTGAAAATTTATTGAAATAACCGATTTAACTATTCTGTTATTGCTTAAGTAATAAACAATTTTTTTTTTTTTTTTTTTTTTTTTTTTTTTTTTTTTTTTTTTTTTGTCAATGGTATAATTTTCTGTTCTAAATTTATTGCTAGCAATTGCAAACAATCGAAATGCTTCATGTACGATAATTAGCTGTCATAATTTCATGCTAAGTGCATGATTTTTTCAATCTTTTCAATTTTCTTTTTTTTTTTTTTTTTTTTTTTTCACATTCTGCAACCAAATGGAAATGATATACAATGTAACTATAAAGTGATTAGTAGCAATGTTGATTTTAAGAAAAGTAATTTTCATAGTTTCAGATGGCAATCAAATCATCAACTTCAACTATGACAATCGATATTGATCAGTCGAATGGTGCATAGCGCATGGAACTTTGTTCTCTTTAGTTGTTGTGGTGAAATATGAAAATATTACTGAAATATTAGGAATTAAACGATATGCTTGTTTCGAGTATGAAGGATGTTTCGGTCATGCATCAGTTAATCTGTGTGCTATTTGCGGTCAAGCATTCCGTAATCAGAAGCAAACTCGTAACAGTAAGCGGTCCTATCCATGTATATAAGGCAAAACTTTCAGTCAAAAATGTAATCTTCAGGTTCACAAATGAATTCATACCTTGCAGATAGGGTAAATGCAAATAGTGAAATCAAACAGAATAAGAAATATTTTAGATTGCTATCTTTTAGCTTTCGTATTAGTGAGATCATTCAATGTTTGGTATTTTTTGTTTTTTTTTTTTTTTTTTTTTTCTTGCATGCTTAATTATTCACTGAAAGGCGACAGCACCAATGTAAGTTTGGAATATCAAATCATTTTTTGCTGTCAATATTTGCTTACCCATTGTTTAAGTTATTTTAACTGATAGCACTTCATAATATGGCTCAAACATGTAGATTTGAGTGTCGAATGATTTATTTTACTGTTAATTACTCAGCATTTGATCTGGAAGAAAAAACCTATCAATCAATTATTTTCGCTGAAATCAAAAATTTGCCGTCTTTTGCAGAAATATTGCTTCGTTTTTTTTTTTTTTTTTGGCTTAATATGTCTCGTTTTTCTTTGCAGTAGAAAATGTCCAGTTGTTATGAAAATAAGATTTTTCAAAAACAAACCGTGCGCTGCTATTATAAATCCTTTGTTAGATGCCGATTCCAATCTAAAGTAGCTTACTCATCAAAATTTTTAGGATAGAAGGCATTCCTAAAAGTATGGCTGTTATTAAAAGTTGATTTGAGATGAGAATATATGGAAATTAATATGAATAAAAATATCTTGCAAAAAAAAGAAAAAGCAGTTCCTTTTCAGAAGAATAACATATCTAAAAAATGAATGAATGTTATTAAAAATTATTTCGGTAGTAAACAAAATTACATAACACACAACAATATCACTTGATTATTTTTGATGGAAACAGTTACTGAAATACCGAAATGATAGTGGAAATTAATATGCACGACTGTATCGCCTTTCTTGCACTCGTTGATGGACTTCGGGATCAGATTAATATATCTCAGCATGGTTCTATTCTTCTGAGTCTGATGCCAAGCTTTTTTTCTACATCATTTCCCCTAAGTACCCATATCTCTTTGAATGTTTTATCTCATGCCAAAGAAGTAAAATTAGATATTGGATGGGTTTGACTCTTTTATTAACCATCTTTGTTCTATCCTATGTTCATTATCTGTTGATTTGATCAAAGAAACCCAGTTACGGAATGAGGATTTATTCCATGAAAACATTGTTAAGACAACACTATTTTCTTGTGAAAATGCGTAATACTTTAAAACTGAGTATTGTACTTTTCAAAGAAATGATTTATATGTTACCAATTTACGCCTATTGAGAGTAACTCTGAACAAAATAACTGTAATAAACGGTTTTGCAAGGGCAAAAATTTAGTGAATAATTCGCAACTTTTTCTCTTTCCTCCATTTTTGAACTCTTTCTTCTTCTCAAATTAGAGAGCAAATGCTGTCATGAATCCGAAAATTTTTTATGATAAGTATTTCTAAATAAATTAAACTTGTGTTGTAGAATTAATCTCATTTGAATGATTGTCATATAAATTGTGAATTGAGGAAAGTTATAAGGTCTAACATTAATCATTTTATTTATAGTCATTCTTACCTGAGATACGGTAAAACAGTACGCCTTGTTATCCACATTAATAAATCACATTTAGATTATTCCTAACCATAATGGCGAAAGATTTGCTACACAATAACCTTTGTTCGTTTTGCTTAATACAGTATTGTAATACAATGTTTTTTCTATTATCACTCCTACTTCACACGTATATATATAGTTGTAAGAAAATAATGAGTTCATTGTTGTTCCTTTAGAGTTCTTGTGTTTCAATTCTAGTTTTGTGTTTGTGATTTTGGTTTCATTCTTCAACAACAGTTTCAACTATCTTCTTCTACTATAATTACCGATAAAGACTTTCCACGGTGTTATTCTACACTATTCACATTTACATTCCATCGACGATCAACTCCATTATTGACAAGCGACTCAAGATTATCCTGTAACGTCTAAGAAGAACCTCTCTTAAGGAAGTAAATAACCTTCACCAAATATTCGAGAATGTCTAAAGCAAAGCTTTCCTAAATCAACAATCATAAAAAAATCACGACACATGCTTTCTTTTCACATAATGCCTATAATCGTCAAGAACTTATGTCGGGAATGGCTAGGAAATAATTATAATTTTTTCTCTTACTTTAATCGCATCAATTATCTATCGGAAAGTCCTAGCAAATGTTTTCTTCTATGATTGTTTAGTAGAAGAAGTTCATAAAATCAATCAGAGAATGTATCGAAGTTTTGAGAATTTTTAGCTTTATTGCTACATATCCTGTGTAATGACTATTTGCAGCCTTTAGTCACATCATTTGGTTCTTAGTAAAAATCGATCAGCCGCAGATTACTGTAAAGTCCTACCGTATACTGAGATCCAGAAAAGTTGCTAAAAATTTCTCTAATTTTTCTTCTACGACGTTTAAATTTTCGTAGAATTATATTTCATCTTTAAAACCTAGCAAGTAAAGGATCGATCCTAAAAATCGATTGATTTGATGTTGAATAAAATTACAGGAATCTTCTGCAACACTTTCCTACTTTTGAAAACAATTTAATCATTCCAAATCATCGTTCCCAGTCGAAAAATAATATAATGATAGATCCGATTGGTAATAGCTAAAAAATCTAATGGATTGTCAGCGGCGCTCGAGTCACTAATCATTTGCCGCTTAAAAATTTACTTTCGGTCTTGATACACTTTAAACTGTTTTGAAAATTTCTACCTATCGAATATGTTGTCTCTACTTGTTTGATCTTTTCTCCGAGTAATCTTAGAATGTCAAAAAGCGCCTCATTACTCTTTTTCGGGTCAATTATTTATTCAGTATTTTATTTTAGGGCTCATTTTAAATATTAGCTTCTTGATTACGTCTGATTTTAACCATTCTATGTGTTCACATAATTTGAACAAGCTTTAATCAAAATCAAGATAATATCAAATTTGGATGACCAAATCAATTGCAGAAAATGATCAGTTACTTTCAAGCTACAATGAAAAATGCCAATAGTGGTAAAAACGCGAACGATCGATGCATTAATACTTGATTTCGAGATGAATTTAATAATCTTTCTGGAATGAGTAATCAACAGATCATTATTCATATATAAAATGGTTAAGCGTATTTTGATGGTAAACATCGGTTAACATTTGAATTTAATACCAATTCTTTCAGAAATAACATTCTGATAAAAAAAAAATTGTTTTGAGAATGAGAAACCTTTGAATTTGTGAGTAGAAAATGCAAAATTGAATACACAAATGTTTTATTAGCAAAATGAAAACATTTCATAACATATAAAAAAATTACCAATTATTTCTTCTTGTCAGATAGTGTTGAATCAATTCCATTAAGATTTGTGCCGAACACATCTCCACCATAAAATGGAGACCTAAAGTTTTTTTATGTATAAATATTACACTAATTTAATCACACTATCAGTCAATATCTTTACTTACTCATATAAAGATGGCATTTAACATTAAGTTAAAAGATAATTTTAAAACTCTGAACATTTAACGTTTGGAATTTTCTGCAGCTCATGTAGATTTAACAATCTTTAGCAGCACTTTTCATAACTATTTAAAGAAATGGATGTTGATGAAAAGTTTTTTTATGATCTGTTCTGTGAAGCTAAAACATAACAGAATATATCCCGGTATTTAAATCTTACAAATCGAGAAAAAAAAAAAAATAATTTACCATCCACCAATATACGGTCTAAATCTGTCGTAATATCCACCACCATAATACGAATGTCCCCAAACATACGATTCTACATTTGCGATTGCTAGTATGGTAATCAATAACACCAATAAGTTCTTCATACTTTTTATCAAAATCTGGTAATTACTTTAAAAAATGTTAACATCGAGGCGTAAAAAAGATGATTTATATTGTTGTAAATTTTTATGCCGAATAAAGCATAAATTTCATTTTTTAAAATATTTTAAGCAATGAAATAATATGCAATTAAGTGAATAGTCTACGAAAAAGTCAGTGCTCTTTATTGATTTCCTGTCAATAATATTAAATTAGGGAGAGGATTGTAATAAAATTATTACTATAAGTAAGATGGAAGATAGGATTTGAGCAATTGAATTCGATATTGTTTATATTATGAGTTTTATAAATTGTGCGATGTGACATTAATTGTGTGTTCTCGTCTACTCCTCCTTTCGTCATCGAATGTTTATGAATTTTAAACGAATCCCTTAGCGTTCTAAATATTCATATTAATTAAAAAAAAAAAAAAAAAATTGTCGAGAAATGGAAAACATTTTTTTTTTTCATTGGTAAAATTAGCTCAATTAACGAGAAATTATTAAGCTTCTGAATTCCCATCAAGACTTCCAATTATATTCATATTATTTTTTTTCATGATATTATAGAAAATACGCTTCATACGAAAAAAAAAAAAACAATCTAAATAAATGGATTAATATTTTTTCGCTAGACGGAAAGATATTTATCCATTTATTTAGAATGCATTTTGACAAAGGCAGAATTAAGTGTTCTGCAGCATGGTACCATTGGACAACTGAGATGTTTTATGAAATTTGAATAATTTTCCAACACATCTGTCATTCTTCCAGATGAATAAGGTGGAAATTTTAAATGATGAATGCAGATTGTTTCAGGCTTGAGCTGAGAAGCTTTCCTGAAAACAAGAGCTCTGAAGCA
>JABVXV010000743.1:0-11192 GCA_013365325.1 Dipetalonema caudispina
ACAGCAATATTATCATATTGCAGTACAGGTTAGGTAAGGATTGGCGAGAGAATGAAGTCTTTGATTCCAATTACGTTTCATGGAAAAGTATCGGTAACAAACAACGATTCATGATTCTGGGTCTACTTTCTTTCATTGTAATTGTATCTAGAAAAATTTTCAACTGGAATCAAAGATTTCACTCTTATTTGTTTGAATTACTGTTACCACTGTTACAATACCTAATTTGTAGAAATTTCGTGATCATTTAGATAACTTATTTTATAGTTTCGATGATAAAAGAGTTATTTATGAAGGATATGGTACTCATCTTTATAATACAGCATGCGAACAGGTTGTTTCCGATGTCATTAAATGAGATTTATTACTATGGTTTATTACAATTCATCAAGCATTATTTTATTTAGATATTCGACTTAGACCTTACAAGTGAATCAGGAAGAATAACACGTTTAAGCACTGGTAATTCTTTTATTGAAATTTGGCAAAACTTTGATTCTATTTTTCATTTTGATTCCAGCAGCTTTATTAGTGATGTTGGCGCGTCTTTTTTTTTTTTTTTTTGTTCTAAAAAAGAGATAATTGTGAACTCTTTAGGTATTGGTGCTTCCCGTTCACCGGCATATATATCTGACAATAATATAATATACGCCAGTAATATTCTTACTGCTAATCGTTCCACCTTAAACAGTTGTCCGCGACGAGTATGTACTGATGCACGACAATCATGGATAAAAGAAATTTGTTAATTTTTTATTTTTCAATTTTCATTTTTTTGTAATTTTCAACACTAAGAATTGGTTGCTTCGCTTGTTACCTAATTCAGTTGCATTATTTACCCTTTAACTGTCTTACTCATCTTTTAATTCTTTTATTTATTTTCCTTAGCACTTGGAGAACGTAAATAATCCATTAAAGCGAAGTCTTCTGAATTGAAATTTTCCTCATAATTTCAGAGTTTGATGTAAAATTTCTAGAATGCAGGATATGTCTCGGGATTCCTCATATTTTCTCTACAGTCTCATTTTTCCTTCACCTTTTTTCACTAGTAACAAATATTTAATAGTTGTCTACTCTTTTTTTTCAGGTAAACAATCACATATTTTGGATCTATATCCGGATTTCGAACTCATCAAAGTGAACAAGTATGGCAATTTTATTCAACGTCTGACGAATACATTAGGTTATTTAAAAATTAAATAACATTTATTTAACAAATATTACAATAAAAGTACATATAGTACTAATCGCATGCACCGTGCATAATTTTCAAATGCGTTTTTTTTCCTTCTGCTTGCAAATATTCTTTCATTAGTTTTTGTAGTTATCGATGTTGTCAACATGTCTTTTAGGCGAAGTCTGTTTACGAAATAATTATGTGTCGTTACTCTTATGAAGCGTGTATCTATGTAAATACGAACAGATTACATATACTTGAATAGCAGTGGTGAATTGTAGGGTATAACTCGAAATCAGTTTAAATTATGGATTTTAGGTTATGATGGTGAAGCAAGTATATCTTCCGACAGAAAACACATCATCTTTACTTCAAGAAGGAATGGTGACCCCGATCTGTGGACAATGGATATGGATGGAAAGAATGCTAAACAAGTATTGGCTTTTGATCTTCACTGACTCATTGCCTTGAATGATCTGATGAACATATTACATCTGTCTGTAGGCTTAGTTATTTGTTGATACCTCATTTCTATTGATATTTGATTTCTTGTTTCATTATCAAATGTTGGGTAGGTCTAATTTTAAATGATTTGATTTTTACATTTTTCCTAGAAGTACTGTGATATGAGATCACCTGATAATCCATAAAGACCCGTTAAGATCACTGATATTAAACACTTAGGAAGATTTTAAAAGGAAAATTTTGTGGCAATGTATTTGTGTTGCGTATTTGCTCCGTGTTTTTCTTTACAGATAACAAAAACTACTGGTTATGAAGGTGGTGCGAAAATAAGTCCTGATGGACGATTCATTGTTTTCCATGCTTCACGTCCTACATCAGTTATTCAGCTGATCAAGTATGGCTGGTTATTGTGGCAGTAAGTTCCATTTTTTGTCTTTCCTGAAAACTGTCAATAACTGTCAATATAAGAAATATTTTTTATTAAGAAATTATGCAGTCTTTTACCATTTATTTATAACAAAATATGTTACTCATTGATTTAATTAGGCATGTTCCTGTTATTGCTATTATTATCATATATATTTTTAAATCTAGAAATGTATTCTTTTTGTGTAATTTTGCAGATATAATGCTGTTGAACTGACTGATACCCAAATATTTCTGATGCATAGTGACGGAAGTGGTTTGAGGCAACTGACTAAAAATGGGACAAATTTGTGGCCCACATTTCTAAGCAATAAACGAATTTTGTTTGCCTCGAATGGCATTTTAAAAGATGGTGCATTCAACATTTTTGCTATTAACATTGACGGAAGCGAACTAGAGCAGGCATGAATTTCAATAAAGATTTATTTAAAAATCATATGAAATATGAAAATATGTTGTATATTTAAACTTCAATGACGTTGAAAAATCATGTCTTTTAAATTGTTGTTGAGTATATTTTCAATGAATTAATTAGTTACAAATTTTCTTACTTGATATTCTCAGCATTATTATTTTTAGATCACCATTGGTAGTGATTATAAGAATTTTTACCCTGCAATATCTCATGATGGCTTGAAACTGCTTTGGAGTCGAAATACAACTGTTGTCCAACGTTTGGATTTATATCTGGCACTAATTGGCAATATTTGAGGTTCAATACGAAATTGAATATTTTACCAATTTCTCAGCAAGTTATAAAAATAATACATTATCTTTCGTGAATGGATTCTAGCGTTTCTAATTGTTTGACTAGTTTGTAGTGAATTGATTTTTAAAATTTTATAAAAATGCAGATAAATTTTCAAAACTGTCATAAATTTTGTTTCCTTCCCTCGATATAATAATGATAATACAACAGCAGCATATGTGCATTACAGAACAATAAAAGTAGTGCGGAATGAAATTTTCCGAATTAGGAACTATCACAGGAGATGCTATTCAAGATTAAATACCAAAATGTTGATTAACGCACCACTTATTAGTACAGCGCATTCATCATCTTGACATTATTCATGAAAACGTTGTACTCTACGGAATCAGATTGATTAACGGAAATAAAGAGGAATTCAACTATAATTATCCCGATAATAAAGTGATTATACATTTTTTTTCATCTTACTGAATAATGATGAGCGGGGGAATTTCTTCTTCGCCTCTGTCTTCTTAATTAATAATCCTACCGAATTTTGAATAATAGTATGAAATTATTACCATTGAACCGGTTTCAAAAGTCTTCAACTTAATATAAGCACTAGGAATTTATTGTTGGAAGAAATAACAAACATGTTGTCTTTGTATTCAACAAGTTTTTCGTGTTTCGCTTTTTATTTCAATAAAAGACAATATTAGTTGAACAAATAAAAAAGGATAACATATTGTGTAAAGATAACTGTCCACAGTTTATGTGACATAACAAATTTTAATCCAAATTGAATTATTTCAAGTTCGGAACTTTCGACTTGAATTCATAAATCATGCATAAATCTGATAGAAACATAACTAGGTTTTAAAAAAAAGGACCATTTTGCCCAAGAACTTGCATTGGTTGATCAAAATTCGTTAAAATTCCTTTGATACATGAAAATTGAGGCGAATATAGATAGTTATAGCATTTACAGATGAAGAAGATACAAGATTATTAATAAAAAACAAAAACAATATGAGAAGGAAAGAGATAAGTAATATTTCATATTGACATTTTGTACTGATATTAGTGCTTCAGAGGATATTCTCAAGAGAAATTTAATAAAATATATTAAAATTCTAGGAAAAATTCCATGAATTTTTAGTATTAATTCTGATTTATCATGGCAATGTAGAAATTTTGATTGTCAAGAAGATACCTTGACAGATTCCAAATGACATTTCTTCTAAATATAGGATATAATTTGAGGAATTTCAATAAAATTAGGTATCAACGAAGAATCAGTAGAATGTATCATTATTACTTTGTATGTTTTTGTTTGAAGTAATATTATGAAAATCACCAAATCAAATCAAACTAAGCTATTCATAATTAGATTTGACTAATAAATTGTTCCCATTGGGATTCATCCTTTTGTTGCACTTCTAGTATTCGAATCAATAGGTTCCACTTATTCCATTTCTCGTATCGGTTTCTCAAATGTTGATAATTGGATTCTTGAGTTCTCGTTGTCGTTAATTTCCACAGGGTACATCATATTCACTGATCTATTGAAGAGTCTTCCATGTGGCAATTCTACTGCAACACCTCTTACTTGTCCATCCCCTCTCTTTTAATTTCTTTTATTCTGACTAATTTTCATATATCATAGGGAACTTTTAGTTCGTTAACTAATACAATTTCATCCTCATGGAATGTTTTTAATTCTACATTTCTCGAGGGAAGTGTGTTCACTTTGAATTCACTTGAAGTTCAATATTTGTTTCTCCATATTTCCCAATTTGAGACTGTTCAACCAATATTTAATTTACTGCTCAGATTCTAATTTACAAAGCTAGATGTTAAGAGCTAGCAAGACAATGTCTTTCCTTGATATCTAATTTTCCTGATCATTGATTGTTGGAGTAACTAAGGAGACATTAGGAGTGCTGAAAGCAATTAAGCATATGATTACGTAATCTTTAAAATTTACATAAGTTAGTGGTTAGGTATTTAGTACATCTTTTATTTCTACAATTAAAGTAATTGATTCCTTCTCTCATAGTAACTTTCTACCAATAGCTCTTCTCATTTGCCTTTTTATTTAATTCAATTATTTTTTCATAAACTCCTCCATTCCATGAGATTCTCAGTGTGGTATTCTTTCATATTATTCCATTGTTTGCTAGAAAATTTGTAAGAATGGTATTTTGTCCCATAATGGTGTTGAAAATTGATTGAAATTGACTAGCAATATCACTCAAAACCAATTTACGGTAACCTTATCAGACAATGAATCTTAGTATGTGCAAAAAATTCTAAGCAGATAAATTATCTACTGATTCTAAATGTATCGTTCTTGTTGTAAAAAGAGTTAACCATCTTCTAGTTACCCTAATTTTGGTCCTAATAGAAAGAGGATCGAGATAATCTAGTCCAACATGTTCAAGTGTTCGGATACGTTTAACTTGAGTTACTGGGAAGATTAAACTGGAATGGTTTCGTCGTTCATCTTTTACAATCGGCTTCTGGATTTCTAATAACAAACCTTTTCATGATAGTACAGATTCCATTTGTTTATTTCTTCTTCAGTTATTCTTTCTGATTGTGCTTGCATAATCAGGACGCTCGTCGCTAATGTGAAATCTTCTAGTGTTAGTTGGCCTAACTCTATTGAGAGGGATTATAACCATGAAAATCTTCCTTTTATAATAAAATTTATGAATTTTAGACTCCATGCAGTCGTTCTCAATAATCTTTACCACTTACGAAATTGACTTACATCTATAAATTTAAAATTTCTATTTATAATAACTTTTTTTACAACCTTTATTAAAAAAATTTCGCTTCCTTCTTCATTTTCATATTCTCTTCAAGGAAGTTATATTTCCATTGTGGCCAATTGATTGCTTCCTTTTCCACCCATGATACTTCTTTCCACCATATTTCATCATTTCCAAGTTTTGTTGGAGAGAATCCAGTTGTTGCAACATCAACTGAATTACACTTACTTGGAATATAGCGAAACAAGAATTTTGCTTTTCTGATTTCTTCTGCTCGGTTTTGTATAAATTTTGATAGTAGTCTTGAATAATTCTGAATCCAATGTAATGCACATTTGGAGTTGGACTATAACATCACCGGCATATTCTCAAGTTCTAATGCGCTGCTCGTATTCCAAAAGTATTGCCAATAACTTCAAACGGGGTATAGTAATACTTTTAATTGGTGCGATTCAAGATTAGTAAATAGCAAGGATGTTTTAATTCTTAAATTCCAAAACTATGCATGTATATGGCTTTAGAATAAGTTACACTTGTTGCATCTGTGAAGACATGAAATTACAATTATTTTGAGGAGTATATTATAAATTGTGGTAGCTCCTTTACTTTTGTTGACCATTCATTTATTAGAGACTCCAACATTTCTTCATCTTCTTCGCTTATAAATTAATCCCAAATGTTGTTATTCTTCCTCTATAAGTTTTGAAGAAATAATTTGAATGCATCATAGTTGGAACGAGGAATTCTAAAAGGTCGTATTGAGATGCTATAAATTGCAAAATTGTTCTTTTCATCAGATCTCTTTCATTTCAAGGCTTTAAGATGATGTGGAGGTTGTCTTCTTTGGGATTTCAATTAACACCAAGAACTTTCTTTAATCGACTTATTTCTGTTCGATAGTGTTCGGAAATAATTTTGTTGAATTCTTTTTCATTTGAAAGAAATTCTTTATGTTCATTGAAGCTTCTTTGAAAATATATTTCATTTGTTCACAGTGTTTGAGTGCTAATATACAGTGTTAACGTGGAGATTTTTTCTGATTTCCAAGGCAATTTCGCTTCTATGAAGTTTCTAAATGATAGTCAAAGATAGCTGATAGTAAAAGGAGGGGTGATATCATCCTAAATGGAATTCTTTGAAAACGATAACATACTATATTGTTTTTGATTACTTGTCCTTGAATATCCTTCAACCAAAGGAATCGAGTGCAGTTCCACTCTGATGGTAATAATTTCAATTGCAAAAACGCCTTTTCAATATTGGCAATTATCACATTTTCCATCATTCTAAAACGAAGCAATACGTTTGCCAAATCTGACAGTGTAATCGAATCTGCAGTATAGAATGTCGTTTAAACTTTTCATACCTTTGAGATAAGCTTAAGCATCGTAAACGATTCTTAATTTCGTTGTTAATTTGCTTGGTGTTAGTAACTCATGATGGGGACAAATAATGCACAATATCAACCTGATTCATGTCTGGAGTCACTTCTTCGATTATATTGGATTGTATTTGTTCTTGAATCACTTCATTGTATCGGTTGATCATGATTTGTCGGTTTGAAGTAGTCCAACAAATGTTTTCAGTCTTCCGCGACAAAGACCATAGTTATCTTTTAGGCTGACTTTCGAGTCTTTCCAAGACTAACAAACTCGATATCTCTTGTTTTTCTTCATGATTTTGTTTTAATGTCTCAAACAAGAGTTTACACTGTGTCTTCTGATCATTATAGACATTTGGTTGTTTTTGAATAGTTTTAGGTTTCCAGAACTGATCTATATCTGGAATCGTGGTGACACTATTTACAATTATTAATTTTGAACAGGGACAATATCTTTCTTAGTTTGGTTTTCGTTATAACTACGAAATTTGCTGATATATCCACTTCCTGATATATAGTTATTGTAGGACCAACCTTTGTGAGAATTACATAAAATCCTGATACCATATGATAGATTTCATTTGGCGGCATAAAGTCAAAGAAGTAATCGGATGCAATGAGTATACAGGTTATTTCCAATATCATGCTTTCGCATCTAGCTGTTCTTGATATATCATGCGAAACAAATCGTGATAGTTTGACTTAATTACTTGTAGTTTATCTGTTAGATAATCTAACACATGAGATTCGATAGTTATAATTTCGGATTCGAAAAGCTTTTATTCCAATTTCTACTTTGGTAGTCTGATTTAGTTTCGAGGTGTTTTGTTATTAAATGAGAAAAATTCCAAAATTTCTCTTTCGATTTCTTCTAACCGATTTGCTGATTTCTTCGATACAAAGGATAATTGTGAGCCTATATCAAATAAGGCTAAGATTTCTTGTATTTCAGACACGTTTGCATTAATTACTTTAACCTCGTTAAATAAAAGCAATGCTTTCTTACTTTGTTCACTCATTAGTTGAATTGTTGAAGTAGTTATAATTGTTGAATTTGTTTCTTTTTTGTTTAGTCCGGTATTGGATGCGCAATAATTTACGTAACACAGTGCAGTATTGTTTAGACGTTTGCAGTGGAAACATAAATGTTCCCTTTGGTTACAATTATTTTGCTGCATGTTCTGTACGAAAAGAGTGAAGGATGTATTAATTTTTATCAAATATTTGATTCGTTGTGCGATTATGGGATAAATTTGGCATTCGATATCCCAGAATTCACGCCACAATTTTGGCTTATCGCTTAAGCTGCTCCAGAATTCACGCCACAATTTTGGCTTATCGCTTAACAATGGCAGTGGTAATTTTGATAGATTTACTGTTGAATAATAAATGGATGAGTGCGTTGCTTTCGATCAATTGGTCATAAATGTTGGAGTGCTAATTCGAAGTTATCATAGTATGAATTTAAGGTAATGATAGCTTTCTTACCATTATTTGTTAAGTTTGAAATTCCTTGTTTGTCGTTCAGCATTTTCTCATGTTTTTCTTCTTCTGTAATAGTGTCATATATTGTATAAGTCCAGGCACATTTGATTGATTACCTTGCGAAGCGTTTGATTTCGTTTCTAACGATCCGTTTTTTTAATCACATACTGTTGTTGCAGTTCTTCTCTCAGTAGGTTTCGATATGGGATGTTAATCGAGTTCCAAGGTTTCGTCGAGAAGTTTTTTGATTCTTTCTATCGCTTATTGCGCTGATTTAACTAGAAAGGTTAACATGTCTCGGCTCATGGACCGAAAAAATTGTCGTGAAAATCAGCAAGGGAATAATAATAATTTATAAATCAGTGAAATAATTAAGTCGTAGTGAAATTTAACTCCATATATAGTACTGTGATATAATCCTATTGGATACAATGACAACTATGTAAAAAAAAAAAAGGCTGAGAACGAATGCGTAGATAAAGATCTGAGAAGTATAACCAGCGAATACAATATTAGTATCTGATGGGAAATATTTAGATTAGTTTTATTCAGAAATAAGACCGGAGACATTTAAATGTGAATTAGTTTTTATTATAAGAATTTGCTAAATACATGAAATACCGTAAAACTTCAGTTACATTTATTATAAGTGATGAATCATTAAAAAAAAATTTTTTGTGCTACAATTATCCCGGTTTTCCATCGAAACATCCTTCTCATCCTCCGCAACATCTGCATCCTACGCATGACGTGCATGGGCAGCATGCAGGCTGCGGTGCTGGCGTTTGGGGTGGAAACAAGAATGGAAACAAAGCTTGAAAGAAAGGTGGAAATAGAGATGGTACGGGTGCTGGCTGTGGCTGTACTATACAACAACAACAACAACCTCTGGCAAGGCATGGTAAATTTTGTTCAAATATTATCGCCAACAATATCTGAAAATACGCATATAACTGATTAGTGGTCTAATTTTGCTGATATGAAACCTTATTGTGATTGTTGAAACTATTGGAAATTTTAGAGAACCTAACGAAATGAATGTAATTTGATCATCCAGTAGTTAAAAAGTTAAAGTTCATTTTGTGGATTTATTTTCTAATGGAAAATTTTTACTAGCAAGAAAAAAAAATTCAAACTTCTGAAATGGCAATTCTGAAATGAAAACTAAGCTATGATAATTTATAAAAAATAAGTGTAGTAAGTATCCTTCCAAACATATCGCCATCTTTATAATCGTCAGCTGATTAATTATTTCAAAAAGTTGAAGAATAAAGCCAAAGCATACCACGATTTTGATTAGCATGTTGAATTGTGAAGAAAGCACAAAATTGTCAAGAATTCAAGTAGTTTTAACGATTGTAAGTACTTCTCAAAAGGAATTTTATTACTTTGATGGTATGGAAAGCTACACAACGTAACGAGAAAGTAACTTTTTTGGAATAAAATCACATGTGTAACTTTTTTACCTGTAAGTATGGGTGTGTCAGTTCATATATTTTGTAAAATTTCGGAGTATGAATGATGTATCTAATGTAACATTTTGCTTAAAAATACCAGTTATTTCAAGATGAGTAATTTTCTTTTACCTGTGTAACGTTTATTACTTTGAAATATTGTACAGTGCTGTGATACAGTCAGTATTCGTTTTCATTCTGCATATTTTTTTTTTTTTTCGCATTTCAGAGTGTTCAGAAAGGGCAGGAAATTAATTAATCATCTGTCGGTTTAAATATTCAAGTAAGAAAAAGCATTCTGTGCATTGATAAGTTAAACAAGCATTCCATCTATTCAAACCTTTATAAGTGATCATAGATAGATGTCTTTTCAAATCAGTTTTTGGATGCAGTCCGAATTCTGTTGATTTCGGTGACGAAACTGTAATATAAATGATGCAGCGATTGAAATACAAAAATATTTGGTTAAATAAATACTTATTTATTTTCACCCCTTACATGTATTTGTTTAAAACATTTTTTTAATGCAACATCTTTTAATTACCTCTATTTCATTTATTTACTGCAATGGCAGCATTATAATATGTTCTAAAAGCAGGTACTTAAATTCTCCAAAATGCTTCGAATTCTTTTTCCCAGACATCAGAAAAAAAGGGAAAAGGGAGTATGAGCTAAATTCTTCCAAAAGTAATTTTTCCAATTTTGAAAAGTCATCATTTACTTCAAATATTCAAGTAAAGGATTCGTATACATCTTTCTTGGCTGCATAATTCGGCAAAAAACGATTTTTCCTCTTTTGGAATATTAAAAAAACAGAATCCCGTTAAGCTTTTGATTCCAATTTTTTAAATACTAATAAGGAAGTTCAACTAGACTCTTAATTCTATGAATGCAATTTAATCACAGTATTTCCCAGAATTTCAATCCATGCATTTTTTTTCAGTGCTACTACCTTTTTTCTATTGGCCGAAGCAATTAATTTTGCGGAACTTCATTTTCCGGCCGAGTATCATCTCAGCAATATTCGTCAGCTAACATTTTATGGATAAAATGCCGAAGGATATTTTGGGTTAATCTATTTCCTTCACTACATATTCTATTAAATATTTTGCTTTTCTTTTTTTGAAAAATTTTGTCGTCGTATATGAATTCTGATTGCTATTTGTCCATGTATGAATAATAAATTAAAAAATTTAAACGGGATTGAGTAAAAAGTTATTCTACTAAAACTTATGAGTCTATTTCTCCTTCTCTCTTTCATCCATTTTTTTCTTTTAAAAAATTTAGTTATATCGTTGCATAAGGATTTTTAAGTTTTGATGGAAATTGGCTGACA
>JABVXV010000744.1:0-11176 GCA_013365325.1 Dipetalonema caudispina
AATAATAATAATAATAATAATAATAATAATAATAATAATAATAATAATAATAATAATAATAATAATAATAATAATAATAATAATAATAATAATAATAATAATAATAATAGTAATAATAATATTAGTAATAATAATAATAATAATAATAATAATAATAATAATAATAATAATAATAATAATAATAATAATAATAACAGTAATAATGATAATAATAATAATGATAATAATAATAATGATAATGATAATAATAACAACAATAATAACAATAATAATGATAATAAATAATAACAATGAATAACAAATGATAAGTAGTAAATGATATAAAATTAATAAGTGATAGATAATAATAAAACAATGACAGTTTGCAATTAATTTTTTTTCATAATGACGAGTAACAATAATTTCATACAATTAATTTTGGACCAAAAAAAAAAAAAAAAAACGAATTTTCAAATTAACATTACATTATCATGATAAATATTATGTTACATAAGATTTTTCGATTATTATTGTAAATAAAACTATCTTTTTTTTCCTTTTTTTTCAATGCATAATTTGCATATAAACATCTTCTGATGCTCAATATTATTAATTATTAAGAGTTGAGATTTTTAATTATACAATTTTCTTTTCGTCACTAAAATTGTACAGTATCATAATTTTTTTTTTTTTTTTTTTGCATACTTTACAATTATCTCATTGAATAATTTATAATTTTCTAAAACTCATAGATGTACACAAAAGAATTGTTTGGAAAATGAAATATTAATTAATGGGACATGTTTGTCTCGAGTGATTCCTGGACAACAATGCAAAGATTCAGCACAATGTTTAGATGGATCACAATGTTCATCTGCAACATATGCTTGCATTTGTTTGGAAGGAATGAATAATATTGGTGGATATTGCCGGAAATTATCATACAGTGATCCGTGTGATTCCATTTCCATGGTATGTATTGCTTTCTGTTATCAATTTACGTAACAATTTTCAAAAATTGTAGATGATTTTAATATTAATCGATAATATAAAGATGAACGATAGATGAATGTGATAGATAATTAATTAAAGTGTCTATGATGCGATGTTTTTAAATTTTCCTTTAAATGAACTCAAAAATGAAATACCCTATAAAGCAAACAAAACAAGGAAAAAAAAGACCGTTGTGAAGCATATTAAATTTTATAGATTGGATCATCTTTTAAAATCATGGATGAAGAATGAATTCAATTAAATTCTACACAACTAGAGAATTTATTTTCAGTTATTTCTCATAAACGGTCTTATAGAATAAAGTAACTTGAGATGTTTATTTTGGATTGTAAAATTTTGATAAATTCTATGAAATAAATGAAAACTATAATAATTCAAGGTATACGCTAATGATAGTTGTGTAAGGATTGCAAAACCAGGTGATCAGTGCATTTACGATTTGCAATGCCTCAGTGGATCTATTTGTACAGATGGTTACTGTAATTGTCCTCAGGCTACTACAAATATTAACGGATACTGTACTGGATCTGTATTATGTAATCAAGACGAAGTAATTCTTAGCTTTTTTTTTTCCTCCATGAAATATTTTTATTTAAATTATGTAAATTTTAAAAGCAATAATTTCATTCAGAAGTCAATATTGTAACGTAGTGCTGAAATGTAATTATGAGTGAATGTTAGAACAAAGAAAAGTTTACAGTGTTAAAAGAGGTACTGTTAAATTTTCATAATAAAATTTTAAATTAGCAAATCCTTTTGAATGGTCGATGTTTCAAACGGGTTACTTTCAATGAATCATGCTTAATAAGTCAACAATGTCCAAGTAATGCTATATGTGATTATGAGGCACGATGTACTTGTCCAATAGGAATGGAGGTAAATTTGATTAATATTAAAATAACAAAACAAATAAATTATCATCATTTTTATTATTCAATCAAATAAATATTTCTATTTGTAGTTGAATTTATTTGTTATAAAAGAATATCGGATTGTTTTGAAAATTATCGTTTAGAAAATTAAAAAAAAAAGTACTTTCATTCACTAAAATTTGGTCAATTTATTTTCTCAACAATTTGCATAATTTCAACATTAAAAAAAAAACAAGAAAGAAATTATCATTAACTTTTAAATAGGTATTCAATGGACGATGTCAGCCTGTTGTGATCAACGATTGTAAAGATATTGAAGTTATGGTTGGTTACCATTTAAATCTAATTTACTGTTAACTTTCACGTTTTTCCAATGAAATTAAAATCATTGATTATTAAAAAAATAAAATTTTATTAACTGAAAAATTACTATAAAAAGATAAAAAGTTTTGACTTCATTTGTGCCGCATACTTTTATGGTAAAATTTGTAAAAATTGAATAAACATAATTTAAATAATCTCAAAATTTAATGATAACAACAATAAGCTTATCGGATTAATAGCAAGCAATAAGCTTACATTATAGTAAGAATACAATAAGCTGATTAAAACTATCATAATAAAGTTATTCCAAAAAAAAAAAAAAAATCTTCATCTCAAGTCAGTTTAATTTACTGATAAATTTACATATGTTTTATTTTGACTAATATTATTCCTAATTAATATTTCCTTCCTTTTTTCTTACTTCTTTTCTAATATTATATAACAGTATTTTTTCCCACAATAGAAGAACTTTTAATGCGATACATTACAGATAACTTTCATTTATTCATAATTAAATTACTTATACTTAAATTATATAATTACATAACATTAATTTGTATGATTAAAATAAATAATAGAATTTCATTGAAATCCATTTTATATAATCAGTATTTTCTTCTTTTCCAGGTTAATGGACAATGTGTTAAAAGACGTGTTCCAGGTACCACATGCTTTGCTAACCAACAATGTCTAGATGAATCAAATTGTTTGAATGGATACTGTAAATGTTCTAATGGTACTGAACTTCTCTCAAGGTTGGTTAAAATTTTTGAATAGCTGAACTAATAATAATAAAAATAATTGATGTAATAAATTCAGATATAATTTATTAATACAATTTTACAATGAATTTCGAATTTCTCCTTATTTTACTTTCATTTTTATTACATTTTAGATACTGTATTCAACGTAATGGAAGTGAAAAATGTGATACTTATCAAACTTATGTGAATGGAAAATGCTTAGATTTAGCAATACCAGGCGAAAATTGTACTGATAATTTACAATGCATTGCAGCTTCGATATGTGTTGAAGGTAAATTTTTTGGTGAAAAATTTTAAATTACATTGAAAAATTTCGATTTATTCGATTCAATTAAAATTGAATTTATAAATTTTTATCATTTTTGTTTTCTATTTTTCTAAAAAAAAACGTACATGTAAGTAAAATTTATTTAACTGAACATGCAATTTTCACATCAGTTATTAATTGATATGTACAATTTATTCTAGTTGCATACACATCATTAATTATCATTAAAAACAGTAATTAATTTTTACCAAACTAACCTTTCATCTTTGTGTTATTTTAATTAATTTGTCTTAGTAGCTGCATACATTAATTAATTCTATGTAATTCTAATATATCTTCTGATTTAATTTTGCAATGATGATTTTCAATTAGGTAAATGTATTTGCCCAATTGGATACATTCAAGTGAAGAAATACTGTGTTCGAAATGTTAGTCCTTCAACAAAATGCAATAATAATCAGGTATGATGTCATATTAAATAATGATCATAGATATCATTGATTGGAATGTTAAACTTTCACTTTTTTTCCTCATTTTTCTAATTTCATCATAATTTATTTATTTGAAAAATTTTAAAAAAAGGTAATAATATGAGCGAACAATAACTGAAAGTGGAAATAATCGGAATATATAATTTTTTTTTATTTTAATAATTATTTATTTATGTCAATCATTTTGATATCCAATTTCAGATTTTGATAAATGGTCATTGCTATGAGTTTGCTAAAATTGGCCAAAATTGTATCGATACAGCTATTTGCTTAGGTGGTTCCATTTGTTACAACAATTACTGTACCTGTCCAAAGGATACAATTGTCCAAAATGGTCAATGTCGAAGAATACAACGTTGTGTTGAGAATGAAATTGAAATAAATGAACAATGTTATCCAAGGGCTAATATTGGGCAACAATGCCAATTTACCGAACAATGTAGGTCAATTTCAACTTGTCAAAATGGCATCTGTATTTGTCCACCGGATACCGTATCTCAAAACAACATCTGTATACCATCTGGTCCATGTCCTACTGGACAAATATATATTGCTCAAAGTTGCTGGGATATAGCCCGTATTGGCCAACAATGCAAGTTTACACAACAATGTCAAGGTTATTCCACATGTATCAACAATATATGCCATTGTCCCAATGATACTGTAGTACAAAATGGATTATGCATTAAAGAACAGTGCAACAATAATGAAATTATGATCGATGGGCTATGTTTCAAAATAGTATGTTTTGTTGTATTTTATTGAAATTCAAATAATTTTAAATCTTTTATTTTCAAATTATTTTTTCAACAATCATAGGGTTAATCAATGTTGCATTAATCAATCTTTTCCTTATGCTTATCCTATATCATGAAATAATCGTAATTAATGAGGATTGTTAATTACTATATCTTAAACACAAAATTTTAAAAATTTTTTATTCTAACTTATTTTTCTTATTTGTTATGGTTATTTGAGTTATAATTGAAGCAATTTTAATAAATTGATAAATTACAAAAGCCTGAACAATTAGCTTGTTTAATTAGTTGGTTAATTATCTAGTAGTAATATTAGTTAAATTATCAAAAATTTATGCAGGTAAAAATTGATGAATTTTGCTACAATACGAAGCAATGTCAAGGGAATGCGATCTGTCAAACAAACAAATGTATCTGTCCATCAGGTACTATCAACTCTAATGATACCTGTGTCATCAATCCAAAATGTCAACCGTATCAGGTTTCTATCAATGGTTCATGTCTTGATACTGTTTCCATTGGAATGGCTTGTCAAGATAATTCTCAATGCATTGGTTTGTTTTGCATTTTTTTTTTAAAATTTAAATTAAAGAATATTTTATGAAAAGTACAATAAGAAAAAATTTCATATTTTCATAACTTTTGAATTGAAAAAGTATTTATGGTATGAATTTCCAATATAAATATTCTGTAATCATTGAAATGTTTATAACTTATCTATTTCATTCACGCATTGTTTAATTTTATCAATAATTCATTGTTAACATAAAAATTTAATTATTAATAAAATGAAAAATTTTTTTCAGTAAATTCTTTTTTTTTTTTTTTTTTTCTATGTAAATAATAAAACTTGAAAATTTTGCTCTCTTTCTCTCTAATTATATCATCATCCTCTGATAATATTTGTTTCTTTTTATTTATTTATTTATTTATTTTTTTTTCAAACAATTGAATGCAATAAATTTTCATTACATTGTTGTTGTAAAATTTACACATTTTTTTTTTTTTTTTTTTTACTTCTTCTTATCTTCCATATAATACTTGTAAATAACATATTCATAAATTTTTAATTTCTAATTAATAAAATGAGGAAAAAAATTGCAGAATCAGCAAGTTGTATACCAGGAATAAGTTCAAGTCGAACATGTCAATGTAATAATGGTACAATATTTACTGGTACCAAATGTTTACCCGCATCGATACAATGTCCCATATCTACTGTTTATATCGTTGATAAAGTTTGTCATCCTTTGGTGAAAATAGGACAATTTTGTATGTATACTATTCAATGTATGGGTTATTCAATATGTTCAAAGCAAATATGCAAATGTCCATTTGGTTATATTACCGTTCGTAATGTTTGCAGGAAAATTAATTGATATTATTAATAAATGTATTTGCATAATTATTGATTAAATCTATTTGCACTTTTTTTTTTTTTTAAATTAATATTTATGAACAATCAATTATTTTATACATAATTTTTAATTGTAGTAATTTAATTTAATGATGATTGTAATGACAGAAAAATTAATGAAGAATTATGAATAAATAAATGAAAGTTATTATAATTTTGAAAAATTATTACACAAACAATTTTCTTTTCAATCCTGATAATTTCAAAAAATTTGAAAAAATTTTATTAGCATAATTTTGACGAATAATTGTTAATACATAAATTTCATTCGTTAGCATTCTAAAAAGGATAATGCATTTACAATGATAATAATTGAAAAATATTTGCTTAAGTTGGAAAAGATAATTTATTAAATAATTATTACAGCTAATTTAATTTCATGTAAAAAAAACGAATTTGAAAGATATGACAAAAATGAATAAGTAAGAAAAAAATTCTGCAAAAATTCTTTTTTAGCAAACCTTATCAATTCATACCTTATCAGTTCACTTGAAGCGATTAAGAAATGTGTTTCAACTGTAATGTTAAAGGTTATTTGAAGATGTTCTACCGCTGGCTTAATTATTGCATTATGACAGGTGTTAAAATTGGATTGAAATATGCGAAGATTAGTTGAAAAATTGTAAATGTTTATATGATAGGATAAATTCAAGTGATTTTGAACAATAAAATAAATATTAAATTGAATTGAATGAGATGTAAAACGTATACAACTGAATCATAAACATATATGAAAAATAAACTTCACTTTTTTGTGGGAAAAAGATGAAAAATATCGTAGATAAGTGATTTTTGCAGTTCAATCATTTGAATATCATATCAGTAAATCGATCATTACCAACAATTTATTGTTATTGAAATAATGCAGGATGATAGTAGTAATAAATGGGAACGAGTTAATTAATTACTATTATTATCATTAATAATACATTTATAATTATTATTATCATTGTTATTGAAGAAATCATTCCACATTTGGCGAAAATTTAATTCAATTCGATCGATATCCACTTTTGCTACTTCAATATTTATCATATTCAAGCGTATGTCAGATTGTAAACATACAAATTGTATCTGTAATCGGAATCCAAATTATTTGCAAAAAAATCAAATAAACAGTAAGAATAGCATAGAAATGAAATTCGACATTATCTATTATCGAATTGATTGGATTGAAAATTGAAAATGATAAATAATTTTTGATTGTACTTTTGAATTTTTGTAAAATCACTGCTTCTATTAATCAAGAAATAGAAGAAATACCTCAAGTTTAGTTCGCGCTTTCTTAATTTCAGCCAATTCTCGTAACCACATGTTTACCTGTGATTCGATCTTTCTAATTTCATCCTCCAATTCTGTTACCATTTTAGCATCTATTAGAAAAAAAAAAAAAAAAAATCTCTTTACTTCTGCAATTTCCATTAAACATAATTAGTTAACAATAATTAGGATGATAAAAAAACTCATGACTATTATAAAATTCAATTTTTTCCAAAGAAAATTATAATTTAATCAAATGATATAAATGGTGAGCACCTGGTCCATTGGACAACTGCGCCACAATGTTCTTTTGCCGCTCACGAAGTGCTACAGCTGCTTCGTTGAGGATTTTCAGTTGTGCATCGTTCTGTAATTGTATCATTTATTCGATGATATTTGAAGTTAAACAAAAGAAATGTGTCATATGATAATTTAGATTTAAATTTTAAATTCAATGATATCTCACAAATTCATAAAATAATACGATTGATTTTCTTTCATAGTAAATCTATTTGCAGTAATATAGAAAATTTATATCAATTAAATTGGTGAATAGTTCGAAATTTAAATTCATTCGAATTAATTTTCTCAATTAAAGTATAATCTTACAATTGATAAATAAAATATCATTTTTGATCACTTACTTCATCAATGTCAATTTTCCATTGCATGAAATTTTGGTATAATGCTTTATGATGGGCACAAAACATTTTAATTTCACATAGTTCATTTCGAAGGTCACCTTGCTGAAATTGGATAGAATTTTAAGGGGTCAAAAGGGGTCGATGTATTAAGAAATCTTTTTTTGGGAGGGCAAAGTCGGGGTGCGAAAGAAATAAAATTTTGCTCTTCTAATTTCTTAACTTTTTTCTCAAAACTTTCCATTATAACAAAAGCATTTTTCTATTAAATCTATGTTCGATTTATTTAAATACTATAGTGTTTTTCCGAAATTTGCTTTTTTCCGTATTTTTCAAAACTTCCACTGCAGCTCCATTACTTTAATTTAATTTCCAGTACATTTATATTTGGTAAAATCGATTTTTCAAACAATTTTTTAAACATGGTAAGCATTTTTTTTTTCAAAAAAAAAGAGAAAAATACAGTGAAAATTTGAAAATATCTGAAGCGAAAAAACTGTTGGATAATAGAATTTAAAAAACGAAAAAGAACAAAAATGAACTTATTATTGGAAACATACCTTTGACCTTGGTTTATTAGTAAATGGAAGCATCTAATTTGTGAATAATAGTGCGAACAACTATTTGAAAGAGCACACAATAGCAACAGTATGAATTTAAAAATTATTTCAACTTTTTAAAATTCCAATAGTTTTGTTTATTCAAATTACTATTTCAATTTCTATTATAGAAATTGGGATGAAGTTGGTAAGCAGCTGAGAAAGTCTTTTGAAATTATCAACTTTATTCCATCATGCCTCATTCCAAATACATTACGGTTTTCACCTAAACTGTAAAATATAACAATTAATTAGTTTTTATTTCAAAAATTAATACAACCATTTCGTAAATGTCGTTTATGATTCATTTATAAAAAATTTATGATTTACGAAAAACAAAAAAGGATTACAACACAAATAGTACCCAAACATTTAACTTAATTTAATAAATTTCCCATTTTGCGAATGCTACAAACATCGCTTCATTTAAATTTGATTTTCAATCATGAAATGAAGTAAATTTAAAGCGCGAAACGACAACCTCCAAAGATTTAATTATATTTACAATTAATTTAATTCATTAAATTATCAAGCTATTTAATCTGTGAAATGGTAGAATAACAATTTTTAAATAGCTAACGGATAGCTAATACACAAAGGAAATGCCATAATGTGAAATATCGATGGAATTTTATTACAAATTTTGAAAGAATTTCTTGTAATAGTCTCTTGGGATATTTATTGCTTCAAGGATATATTTATTTAGATATTTTTTGATATATTTTTAAAAAGAAAAAAGGAAAGAGAGAAAGAAAATTTATATAGTTTCAAAGTGATAGCTGCAGAAAAAAAAAAAAAAAATGAAACGATACTGATAGTTCATTTACATGACAATACAATTGCACATAAATCAGATTAGGTTACAGTACCTGGAAAAGATTATAGATCGTGGATATGCTATTTTCAACTTTAATCAATTTGCTATAATTTTAAAAGTTCGAAATGTTAGCAAGCAGGGAAATGTAGTAGAAATGGTTATCTTTCATTTACACTAATAAAACTTCTCACTGAATTCGAAATTTCATTTCAACCATGAACTATTGAACCGTAAGCTAATGTTTTAACAAAGGATTGATGTGTATCATACCGATCGTATCGAAGAGAACTAATAAAAACTTTTCAGCATGCTTTAAATAAATTTGCATAAAACAGATAACATTTAATTAAGTGCAAAAACAATCAAGTAATTTGTATGAAAGATCAGTAAAGCAAACTTAACAATTCATCATATATGATATATGAATACTTTTACGGAATGGTTGAAAACAAATAGGAATTTCAATTTCAAATATTAAATTTATGCGGATATCGTATTAGTTTGAATGAAAAGAAATATTTGGAAGAGACAGAAAATCATTTAAAAGGCAAAATGAAAACGAAGTGAAAGTTAATTGCTTTTTTGTTTACCATTGAAAAAAATAAAAAAATTAGATAGAAATTTTATCTTTAGCATACTTTCTAAAAAACAATAAATCAAACTTAAATTCCAATCTTTTTTTTCGGATCATTAATTTTTTTTCGGTTCATAAAGCTTTGAAGAAAATAATAATTAAATAAAAGTAAACCATATTTAGGCTTAAATTAATCATTTTAAGTGCTTAAGTGATTAAAAATAATGAAAAATAAGGATAGGATGAAAATTTGCAATAACATTTTATGACGAAAATATCAGATGCAAAAGTTAAATTTAAATCATTGCTCGTTGAATAATCGATAGATTGGATTAGTGTGATCAAAATAATTCTGTTTAACAAATGGTCTAGCGAGATTTCAAATTTATCGAAAAGTTTGTAGAATAAATTTTATGGATATAAGAACTGTAAATTTAACTTTTTTCTACGAAAATTATGAACTTTTAAAAAGATTTTTACTCATATCTATCAATTCTTAAATATGGATAGAAAGAAATCAATGCATCAAATGGTAGTTATTTGATTATTTTTTAATTTATTGCATCCCAGTTTGTTTCCAACTTAAATGAAAAAGTAATCCGAAATGAATGTGAAAAGAAAAATTTGAAAACGAAGTATGCAAAATATGGAACATATATTGACATATGAAAAAAAGAAACGAAAAACTTTTCTCATCATCAATCAAACTCTCTTGTGAAAAATTTGAAATCAAATTTTTATGCAAGCCTTGGAAGTAAAATTTATCATAAAAATATGTTTGTCTGTTTGTTAAAATATGCCACAAAATTAAAAATGGAATAATAATAAAAAAAAAATGATTTCTTTTCAAATGATATAATTGCTTTTTCTGCATTATCCAAAATTAAGTACAAGTAGAAAAACGAGCTGAAAACCTTTTTGAACATTTGATACTACAAACTAGCTGGTAATTTCGATCCTAATAACATACAAAAACTATTGCACTTGGGCCTAGAAAGGAATTGAATTTAAAATTTATATAAGAAATATATAAATTTAAAATTCAATTTGAAAGCTTTCAAAAACTTGAAAGACATGTAGAAAGTGTACAGCTCACTATTCCATATTTGGGAAAAAGGTAAAATACAATATCGTTGTACTGGTTGATAAATAAAATGGAATACTCGAAAATAGATATGATAATTTCGAAATTAATGAACACAATTAGAAGATGACAAAATGAATGACATGAAATTATTGTGTTTTATATGGAAAATACGAAAATACATAAAATACGGTAAGTCAAAGAAATAATTAATATTTGTTACAATAAATTTCAATTGCTCAAACACTGAAATTTTAGTGTATTTTAAAATTGAAATAGTAAACGGTCGGATTATTCTTTCATTTTTATGTTAC
>JABVXV010000745.1:0-11154 GCA_013365325.1 Dipetalonema caudispina
TTGTGTATGTAATATCAATTCATAACTGTGGAACAATTGGGAATTGTCACTTCCGGATGAATTAATCCGGAGATCATGTAAATTCATCGCGAAAATGATGAGACACTGGTTTTTGATCGCAGTTCGTTTATTTCATATTTTAAAAACTATGGAAAATTTAGAATCAAAATCTGTGCTAATTTTGTCGCGAAATCTAAATAAATTTCGCGAAGGAAGGGATAAACATTCCTTATTATTACGGTAATTGATGCTTCATTTCGTAATGAAACAATTCTTCTTATAAATTGTTAACATAAACCATTTAACTTAAACTCATCCTTGTCTAAGAGGAGATATTATCAATGCGTCTTTGTTGTCTGTGGTTAAGATATGCTTAAACCAGATCCGACAGCAACGTACTATCCTTTGTTCATATGCAACGTACTAGCCTTTGTTCATATCCTTAAAATAAGATTGTGACATTGTCCTTTGTTTCATATGCTTAAGCTAGGATTGTAAAACATTGTCCTTTGTGTCATATACTTACAACAGGGTTACAATAATGCTTCCTGTAAGCCACTCCCAATATCCACACATATATATATATATAAGGGTCACGGCTTTACGGTACTCATTCGCTCATTTTTTCACTCATTCACTCATTTTTCCACATTTTGGCTTCTTCACTCAATCACCTTATTCACTTTACAAGCTACGGCTCATTCTTGACTGATTCAATCACTTTATTCGCTCATTCATTCCACTCACTTCCACCTCTCCCACTTTATTCCTGTTACTGAAAGCTTCCGACCAAAAGTCAGCTTAGTGACTTTAACCTATTACGCCATTAAAATTATTATAACATTTGCTGGTATTAATTGCTGTGTTATTCAATAAATTCTATATTCAAATATTTTGTCGTATTACTCATTCAAAAGGACTATACTGTCTACAATAAAATACAGATTCCTTCTACCACAAATCAAATCTTTCACGACAAATTTACCAAAAATTAATATCTGCGTAGAATACAATCAGTTCCTGAATCTTACACAATACATATATTTTATGATAGGGTGATTTTCTTGGAGGCTATAAGTGATCTATGATTACTGAAATACTTTTAGTTATGAGAATGGGAAAAATTGCTGCTACCACAGTAACAGTAGCAAAATTAAAACTTGTAAACAATAATTGTTCAAATGCTTTAAAAGAGCCTAACAGGAAGTCTCTAAAAGATATAAATTCATATTATGTACAGAAAACTTTAGTACACTTTTGATATTAACTGTATTTTCATTACTAACAAAAAATTTGGTAAAAATTATATGAATATATTAAAAAAAGAAATTTTTTTGGCATGATTTAACATTTAGCTGCTAATCCTGCAAGAATAGCTCCGATTTTCAAAACATCTTTGATTTCTCAACATGGAGAATTAAGAAAATCAGCAAGTAGTAAGGGACTGTTATGTTCAATTTTTTTTCTTATAAATAGCTCCTTAAACAACAGTTAAGACAAATGTTTGTGCAAAATGTTCTGAATTTATCTTTTATAAAGTGACGGTCCACATATGATATGTGATCCTAAGAAGGTTTTAAAATGCTACTTTTCTACGATTACTGATGTCTGAGTGTTCCTATATCAGTTTGATATGAATAACATTTAATGAAGATGACTTTAATTAAAATTTTCATCTAACAAATTTCAAATCTTAATGGAGATTGAAGAATTCACTACGTTCAAAATTTAATTTGTGATACGTTAATTTGTTATTACAGTTTCCACATTTAAAGCTTCCACAAATGACAACCTTCTGTTAGTAATCAAAAAGAGAATAATGAAGTTTATTTCAGCATTTGATGAATTGTGGCACATTTCACAGATTATGGCACTGGCGATTTCCACTGTATTTTCATTTTTGCTTTAACGTTGTGAAGTAAGACAATATATGTGAATTTATAAATTCACACTATGTTTATCCGAAAGTAACTCATAGCACTGGAATAAATTTTTCGAGATAATTTACTTTTTTATTGCGATTTACCTAAATTGTTGAAAATTAGTACTACTCGTAGCGAAAAATTTTCCAGCACCGCTATCATTCTCATTATAATTCCCAGTATTAATTCATCTTCAGAAACTCAGATTTATAAGTTTTTTGCCGTTTCTCTGATCATTTTAAGAATTAAATGACGTAGGAATTGAAATGAAAATAACCATTAAGTAAATAAATAATTCATGAACATTAGGAATAGAATGTAAAGGTATTAATCAAATTAATCAACAAATACCTTAAATTTTCCCTCACCAAAGATATACGGAAAATTCGATAAATTTATTTAGGTCAAAAACATTTTAAATAAGCACAGGACGAGTATTGTTACGTTGGAGGAAGCCCGTCTAATAAGAATTGCCAACCTCTAGGGAGGGGGCCAAAGTGGAATTCAAAAGATGCTTTCTTGGCCATAAATTTCCTAAT
The DNA here is from genome assembly GCA_013365325.1 of Dipetalonema caudispina. Classification (NCBI taxonomy): domain Eukaryota; kingdom Metazoa; phylum Nematoda; class Chromadorea; order Rhabditida; family Onchocercidae; genus Dipetalonema; species Dipetalonema caudispina. The sequence goes on from JABVXV010000745.1 coordinate 2,462, forward strand.
TCTATCTGACTTTGCAAGTAAAGTAGAAGAAAAAAATGAGATGAAACTCTTAGCATCACTTTTTCTGAAATGTTTGATTTTTGGGTCATTGCAATGAAAAGGGTGATTTTCAATGATCTTTGATGTCAAATTTTAAATCTATCTCTTGCTGTGACGTGTTTTCAGTGAGGCATATATTTCATTTTAATCGTTTCAGTTGCTATTCAAGAATTCAAGCGATTTCGATTATTCAAATATTCGAATCAATTTAAGTTGTAAAACTCAGGTTTTTTTGCGCTTCTCAAGTAATGCACTTAAATATAAGATGACGTGACTAGTGAAGTTAACGTATCAGACTTTAGATAACATAAAAAAGTTTAGTAGACATGAGCTTTTTCTGAGAAAACTAAACAAATTCATCGGATCGTTATTTATTTCAAGCACCTATTATCATCCTGTTTCAATAATAAACTGATTAATAATGCCATTCATCAATGTTACGTCACCTTTAATCGAACTATCATCTTTAATTTCAAATTTAAATTGATCAGCGAATATTCTGTTACGATTTACAAATACAAAATTTATTACTTCAAAAAATTTCGAACAAAAACATAGGACTGAGAAAATAAATGAAAATTTTGAAAATTCAAGCGTGAATATTAAAAGTAATCACCATGAAAAGAGTTACATTTTTTATCACAAATTCATTGGTTCAAAGTTTTTTTCTTGATCATTTTTTTCTTCTTAATATATTGACTTTTGGCTTGGTTCCTTTCATGAGGCATTGAACATTTTCCTAAAATTCAACAATCGAATAGTATGCTAATCGCCTAATTTAGATGGCATTGATATTACATGGGTGAAAAATTTCAGAGCCATAAAATGATTAAACTTACCATCTTTACGATCATGGAAGTTTTTTTCACTTATTCTCTGTTTGTTTACATCATATCCCTATAATTAAATCACTGGTTACCAAACATTTTACATAGAATATATTACACTTTTATTTTAGTAAAATCAAACCAAAAGGATTATTAAATTATGTTTGGCTGAATAATAAAAAGGAAATGCTTGAATGAATAATCTAATTTACATGAAAGCAATTTTTTGTATTTTTCGAAAAGATAAAGTGTCATATTAAACTATTACGTTTCGTAATCTTCTTTCGAAATTGTTATTCAAGGAAAAGAAAAATGTTGATATGCATAAGATAATTATAATGATAGCTAAAAAGGATATCGCAATAAGACTAGCAGATGACCAAATTCCATGGATTGGTCGGCTAAGTTGTTTACAAAATACAGTACCCACGTTAAGTATGGTATCGTAAAATGGTCGACATTTGAATGAACGATTCAGCAAATAAAACTGCAATAAATGCAACAATTAAGAAGACATATATTAAAATCATTTAAAACCTCAAGAAAACCTCTTTTCTTCATATAATTACATTTCAAAGCTTTGAAAGGCTCTGGGGAAAAATCAATGACACACATCTTCAAGGACTTCAAAAATTCCTGAAAGTTTTTCCTATTTTACCTTTGCATGCATGATACGACGAGAAATATCGCTAATTGTTAAATTATATTCATATGCGACAACTTTTTGCGCGACAAGTGTCAAATTTTCAGAATGCAAAGAACGTTTCGCAACTTCAATTACATTTTTCTCCATTTCTCTACAAATTTGATACATTTAAGAAGCTTGCTTTCACCATTTCCTTCCCCTTTTCACTAGTTATCAGTTCATTCATTATATTCAAAATATCCACATGTATCAATTTTCATCTACTCAATGTGCCAATAGCTAATATTTTCCAAATATTTTGAAACTAACGCTGCGATTGCAAGGAATTCAGACACTTGACGTTTGACATCCACAAATGAAGCATTTAATAATTGTTCATGTTGAGCAACATTTGAAGGTATGACATAGTTGAGTAAATCCTTTTTTAATTCAACCAATTCTTTTGAAGTATTCTGAAAAGATTCATCGTTAGTTTAACATTACTTAACGCGATATATACCCGATAAGCAATCAGAACACTTAAATATGATAAAATGGTTCGCAGAATAATTGATTCAAATGATTTTGAAAAGATTTTATTAGCAAGAAGTACTAACGGTGAATTCAGCAATTTGTGTTTCAGTTAAGGTTAATTTCAAAAATTGTCCTCTAAGTAATCGTTTAGCATGTTGCGCAGCATCTGGCAAATATTTCGCATACATTTGTTCATAATAATGCAGGAAAGATTCCATTTTGAACGCTGATAATATCGATTTGTGATTTTTGCATTGATAAAGAAATTCACTAGAAATTGCTTACAAGTTGGTGCTAATATATATATGAAAGGAATATTCAAAAAATAATACTGTCATTCCAAAAAAAAGAAAATTAGTAAACATTATTATTCCATTAAATCATATTGCCAATTGTATTACAATCGATCGTCAATAATGAATGTTGAAATGATAGGGGAATTTGTTGTAAATAACTCCTTCAGCTGTTACAAATTGATATATTTACGGAAAAAAAAAAAACTTTAAAAAATCATTATGAAAATAAACCATTGAGAGAATTAATAAATTATTGTCATTCCTAATTTCTATATTTTAACTTTAAATGAAAAATTTTTAGAAAATTTTTTATGATGTATAAACGTTTTTATTTCGTTCCATAAACTAAGTTCCATTTTCAACAAGTAAAATGGTCGAGAAATAAAATAATCACCCGATACCAACAAATGATTTAGAGAAATTGATGAAATTTGCGATTTCATAATTGAAATATGATGAACGATACAATTTCATTTGTTCATCTCGAAAAAATGGTTGACAAATAGTTTCCACAACAAAGCTACCCGTAAATGTTATACTATAAAAGTTTATAAAATGTCATCACATTAAATTTTGAAAGATTTTTTCTCCTTTTCTTCATTTTTGCTTTAGTTTGTCTGATAGCGCTTGTCAGAAAAAAACAAAGTGTTTGAATTGAATGAATTAATTCGTTGATTTCAACTAAAAAATTCAATGCTTTCAAATTTTCAGCAATGGATATCATAAATAATTAACACAGAATCATAATTTCAGAATCATTTATTTTCAGAATTTTCATGTGTTTCGGAAGCATCGGAACTATCAATTTCCCAAGTTCATAAATCTTAACATTTTTGAATTAATCATAATATCTAAAAAGAAAAAAAGAATTTCTGAATTAAGAGATTAATATTACGAAAACCTTGCGATTAGCATAGTAATCCATCCGGTAAAAAATGCTGCTCCAACAGCATGTAAAGACCATAAACCGGCACATCTCCAATTTCCTTGTTGATTCCAACGATATCGATCACTGAAATCATTTGATAAATTATTCAGAGTGAAAAATATCAGAAAAAAGAAAAAAAAAATCATCCCACAATAAATAATTTCCATTAATATTCCTCTTCATATTCACTTTAGTATTTAATATCATTTTCTTTTTGTTTGAAGGTTTTAAAGAATATAGAATTCAATCGATAAGTTTCACGACATGCTTCATCTAGCAGTGTCGAAATTTATCAGTTATAATATTGGTAAAATCAAATTTGCAATTAATTAATTGATAAAATTGTATTAACACACTTTTTTGTCAACAGATGTATACCACAAATTATCACTATAATGGATGGTATGATAACAAGTGGAACTGGGATAATTGCGAAAATATAAACTGAAATAGCTGCTGCTTGAACTCCTGGATTCTAAAAATCATTTGCTCAGTGTATGTATAATTATCAAGTATGAGATATTGATTGGTGGGAGAAACTTTACTGAAATTTATCGTACTTTTGAAAATCAATAATTCTATAACAATGGCTACTATTACGATTAAAACATTTCTTGTGATATATTATCATTAGATAATATTACAATTAAATATGTATTATGACTGTAAATAATTTGGTTTAAAGCATTCAGATGTATTTGTATTGCTGTTAATATTTGCTTTTTTAAAATATAATAAGTTACCTTCAGAGTTACTTCTATGAAATCATCGATTTTTTGATACCCTTTTTGAACGATCAAGTGTAGATTATAAATTACTTGATTTACCGTCATAATGATCAAATTGCTTTTTTCCATTGTAGCCTTGACAAAATCGTTTGTTTGCTTCAATGTTAAAGTGATCTAAAAGCTCAATTTCACACAACAAATTCAGCCAATGCAAAAAGAATTTTGGATTGCTGATTGAAACTTCAAAAGTTATTAATGAGGGAAAATTTAGAAAAAAAACAAAAGTTAAGCTATGGACTTCTAAAGTAGAACTATGGGAAAGTTTGGAAAACTACTTGCAATTTTTATTCATTTTTCAAATTTAATTGTGGAATTAAAATTAACATAAAAGTAAGTAACCATTTCGATGATTTTGTCCAATAAAAATTCAACATTATTCCGTGTATCGTTTGTTGCTTTGAGTATATCATTGTATTGCTAAAATTTCTTTCAGTAAATATCACAGTTCATTTGCTTCTTCGAAATTATAGTTAGGAATTTCACTCAAAGGATTAAACAAAAATGGAATAATCTTTTCCCGAAAATTCCATACTTCCGTGCCAGGTATGGTATTTAGAAAATAAAATTTCGATTTTATCAGTTCTGCCTATTGAATTTTGAAATATTTAAAAATTTTTGACCTCTTAAATTAGAATTTCTGATTTCAACGCGATTTAAGAAATAACCTGTAGTAAATTCGCCGTCCGATTTTCAATCCTTTCTAGTGTATTAATTACATTTTCCATGGATGATTGTTGATACAGAGCTTTTGGCAAATTATTTGCTAATGATTTCATTGATTTCATTTTCAGTATGACATCACTAATGAAATTGGTGACGTTTTTGATATCGAACCTTTCAATCATCTAAAAAATTCACTTTTTCAAAAGTTTGGTGCTGTCAAAATTCTATTTTCGATTTTTGGCAATTATTACAATTGCAATTTGGTCTAACATCACAGCATTTCATTTTCTATTTATAAACTGGCAAAATCAAGTGTGGGAGATAAAAAAACTTCATGAAATTTGTTAGAACTTAATGAAACCTTATTAAAGTAAGAATTAATGAAAATAGTTAAGAAGTTTTGGATGAAATTTGTCTTCGTGATATTTCACTTGAAGATTTTCATTAAACTGCTTTGAGAATTCCTACTGCAACTATTAATTCGATACAATGCAACATTCTGTAATTGTTTACCAAATAAAAGAATCGTTTGGATTAACATAAGGAAAAAGCATTGTCTCTAATCCGTAACCAAGTTAACTTTTGAACCATCAAATTTTTCCTAGTCAATGTAAAAAAAAAAAAAAATTCTATTTCTAACAAATTTGGGAAAATATAACGATTGTAGCGTGTAATGCATCATTTTAAGAATTCATTGGACAAAATATTAAAAACTAAAAATCAAAATGGTACCATTGCTATTGATATAATCGGACAGTCCTGTTTAAGCGTTTTAATTATTTTGTTAGGCAACCGTTGAATGGTATCATTGATTTCAGCAGATAATTTTCTTAGCGTTTTATTCAGCTTACAAGTTAAATCATGGGATGCAGCAATAATGAGAAGATTGATATCTGTAGCAGTATTTGTGAGCTAATTTTGATTGTTTATGAGTATTAAATTAGTTAATTTTGGACTTTTTTTTTAATTTTATTTTACTACTTGAGAAAAATAACTTCCTTTCTTTCTTCTTGTGATAGGCTAGAAATTTTGAACTATAATCATTTATCTGAGTTAAAATGACGGATATCCGACATGAACTTTTTCCAAAAGCGATTATTCCGCTAGGCTAATTATATTAAATGAAGAGATATTGTGGCTGGAATCTCTCCCGCTCTTCAGGAATAATTTGGTAATAGTGCCACGGTATACAAAGTTCTTGATGGTATTTGAACTGTCAAAAAATGGCTTTCAAAGTTCATCAGGTTAGCATAGACACTCGATCAATTCAATCTTTCAATGTCGAAAATTCTTATTCCAAGATCATTTAACAAATATCTTCTTCTTGTGATAAAAAAGAGTCCGATTAGTATTCCATGCGAAACAAAATATATATAATTTCCGTTGTAAATGAAAAATATGATAATAGAAGTTATTGATAGATTTCCAAGTTTACAAATATTAGTTTTAAAGAGAACCTCCGTAAATATCATGAATTGATTGATCGATTCCATTTGATCCAGCTGCAGCATCATTGACACTCTTGACATATACAAACATTAATATCACAATTACCGCAACTATTATCGCCATCATTATTAGACTCAAAGCAAATACATATTTCGATGTTTTTTTCTTAAAAAAAAAAGTGCCAATTTATTCGCAGAAGCTAATTTTTTGCTCCGTTAAAAGTATAAGAATTTGAAAAGAACTCTATCATTGTCGTTTGTTTTCGTTAGAAGTTAGAAGTGAAAGCTTTTAATTTTTTTTTCGTGAAGAGAGAAATATCGCTTAAAGCATAATATTAAACAGTTAGCCTTTCTAATATTCTTGTCTCAAATAAAATCTTTGAAAATATTCAAATGATTCGTTTCGTTCCTTTCACTCTACACTGATTTGTTGAAATTTCTAACACCAATCTCAATTTTTTTCGTACCATTTCAGATAGAAACTAACAAGGAATGATTCAAAGCCAATTATAACACAAACATTTTTCTTCAACATTTTAAAGGCAAACCTCTTCGGTAATTTCCAAAACTTCAGAAGAGGATACAGAATCAGCAGTAGCACAAACACATAAATCACAAAAGAACAAAATACCACAAATTGGTAGTATCACGATATATAATACGCCTGATATTAGCAATATCATTAACCATGGCTGCAAATATTTACTAAAATACAACAGTTACACATAAATAGCCGTAAGTAATAACGTAAGCAATTAAACGTGGTAGAATGAGAAAATCAAATCATTGTTAAGAAATATTATTACTCATCGTATTATAAGCAACAAAACTGTCTAGTATTTGAAATTTATATCTTACCTATTCTTTGAGTAATTTGTGATTAGTATTTCATCTCTTTCAGGATATTTTTAAAAAATTATTATACAAAATTGCAAACCTGTTGTAGCAGAAAATGATGGATATTATTGATTTGGAAGTAATTATTGGATGATATCATACTTACTAATTTCTATAAACACAAATTTCTATAGATCTTTCAATTTGCTTCGGAATTTCTTAGTTAAGCCGATAATGAATACTGTATTATTCCAATAATTGATCGATAGTGGTAATTTGTCAATACTACATTACATTTAATGCTAATTTCAATCCAGGTAATTTGCTAATATTTATTTCACTGTGAGATCAATAAATGATTTGATGATAATTCTCATGATACCTTACTATAATAATCGTTCATAGTTAGTTGCATATGATTGTATATATTTTGAACTAAACTGTAGAATGGATCCATGAAACCAAATGAATAATCTATTCTTGTCAGATTGATTTCATATCTCAGACATTTCGGTGATGATATATTGATAGAAATGACTAAAATTTAACCCATGCTAATTTTTCTTTTTTGATTAATTTCAAAATTTATTACTATATATGATTAAGATAGCATATTTAACTATCTATGATTCTATTTTGCTGTCTTTGTGTATTATAAATATTCCTCTATGAATGATCATTTTAATCAATTCTGTAAGTAATTGACTATATCAGCTATAGCATAATAATACTTTAAGATTTAATAAGATAATCTAAACAATTACTTTGACTAAAATGATGAAATGAAAGATAAATTATGATAATGAATATCATTTTTTCCTTTTTTTTGCATCACAAAAAATCTGTAAATATGATAGTATATATGTTTTTATATCAATATATCATAGAATAGTAGTAACATCAACATTTCATTTATTATTTCATTACTCGAAGATAATACTTCATTTATTATTAATTGACTTTTATTTTTCGGAGCATTAATAATTTTAAATCTCGTAGATATTTTTTAAACTTTTCGACCTTTATGTAAATTTTATCATTTAATTGTGATGTAAACACTTTGAAAGAATACAACGTTGTATATTCCTTGCCTTTGTCCTCTCGATTTTAATCTTCTCGTTTTGAAACTAAACTTAATTATAGGGAGGAGAAATCATACCTAACCTAATCACAAATGTTCTGAAAAGATTCACGAGTCAGTAGGTAATATTCATCATTGGCAATTTTTCTTTTACACATGAATACAGCAAATTTTTTACAAGTTATGATTTGCATGCCCTCTGAGAAAATGTTATTCCATGAAATGATATATGAATTCTCATATATGTGATAAAATAATGAATGTTAAATATTTAGGTAAAATTGTCAGGCAAACTCTTCCTGTATCATGCAATCATGCATTAATTGATGATTACGTTATAATGTAACTTTCGTGGAAATTTGACTCTTATACAAAATATATTCTGCAATAACAAATGTTTAAGCAAATACCGATATTTTCGATAAACTTCTGGCAATTGCTACCGAACGCTGGAGTGATGTATTCGTACAATGCTGTCTGAGTTCCACAAATTTATCAAAATTCACAGACGAAATTTTTGAATATTTTGCAGGTTATGCATAATGATTCATTTTTAGCGAATGTTAATGCATGAATCTTGATTTGTAGTAAAATTCGAAATGCCAATTTACTTACAACAAGGGAGAA